>JAIUZE010020030.1:0-45590 GCA_022085475.1 Heliosperma pusillum
TTTCATTAATATAACATAATATCTAGATATTTAATTTAATTAACTTAATATCTAATTAATTATCTTATTATAATAATAAAACCCGAGTCAATTCCGTAACAACAATTTCAAAACCCGACTCATTATTTTCCTCTATATTACACGGCACTCACACCACACTTACTCACTAACTATCTTTCCATTTTACACTAAATCAACTTAAGATCAAATTAACACTTTCTTTAATCGTTCTTCATCGTTCTTCGTCATTCTTCATCGTTCTTGAGCAAAATCGTCATAAAACCTTCATTCCTTATTCAAATCCATCCTTATATTCTAGTCTCCTCTTCGCTCTCCATCTCTTCAAGTACGGTTTATTTTCAATTCCGACAAAATCATTTTCAACACTTTAATTATGGAAAATCAAGTTTTAATTCTAACAAATATTTTTCTTGTCATTTCTTATAGGGGAATATTTTGAAGACGAGTTTGGTGACTCGTATATTTTAGGAGAAGATTAGAAGACGGGTTTCTTATTTTCTTTACTTCTTATTTTTGGTGCTACTTGATTTTGCTAGCTAAGGTAACGATTCCGAGTTACTCGACGAATTAATGTTACATCTCTTTTGTTTTAGTTTATATTATTGTTACTTATGATTTTTAAGTAGTAACATGATAAGTAGTTATTTTTATTATGTTGTATGAATAATTAACATGGTTAGTGTTCTTGACATATTTGGATGATTTATTAATAATCATGATTTTTGTATGGATGATGGTTGAATTGGTTGTTAAAATGGTTGTTTGTTAATTAAAAACATGTTGGAATTTATTTGGTGTTTGTTGATGTGGGAACCGTGTAACATGGCTGAAAAACCAGCCCAAACCAGGCCGGTTCAGGCCCGGTCCAGGGCGGTCTGGATTGGTCCATGATTGGTCCTTGGAGTTTGTGTCGATACTTGATTTTTTTGTTGTTGTTTTGACGGGTTTTAAATATGTTAAGCATGCGGGAAATTATTAAGAAACGGTTTTATAAATGTCGACCAAAAACTGCCCAAAACAGCCCGTGGGCCAAACCAGGCCCGGTTCATTTCGGCCCAGTCAGGCCGGTCCAGCCTTGACCCTTGAGATCTTTGGACTTGTGACGGTTTTCGGGTTTATCGTTATTATTATATTATGTTTTGTAATATTTAACAAGTGGGAAATGTTAATAAGTAAAATATTTAATTAAAAGGTTTTTCATAAATTATTATTTCTCACATGTTAGAAATTATAATACAAGATTGTAGTTTAATTTGATATCCTTTAAGTCAAGCGGGTTTTTGTATGATTTTAATAATTCACATGTTAGAAGTTTTAATAAAATAACATGTAATGAATATGATGATTTTTTATGATCAAGTCTATGTGGTAAAGACTCTGTTTCTAGCCGGTTTGACCAAACGGGTTTGGTCAAACTAAGATCTAGTCAGCCCCGTTTTGACTGATGACCCGTCGCGGGACTCGGGTCGGGGATGTGTCGTCAAGTAAGGTTGTATTTAATTAATGAATTAGCCTTAGTAGATATGAGGCGATATGTTATTTGATTTTGATTTATATGCAATTAGTCACATGATAGGATGTTTTTCCCGTGACTGTTTAATTGTATGATATATGTCGTGTTGACTAAGTACCCATAAAGAATTATGAGTATATGGCGTCTTGACCATTCTAATTCTAAATGAGTATCTTGGACCATGACATAGATAGGCCGTACTGTCTTTAACGAGTATATGTTCACCGTCGATAGCTTTTGTGTCCCGGCTTGGTGGGTTAATATCCAAGGCGGGGCATGGTTGCCTAAGAGTTCCACTTTGGGAATGGAGCCAGCTTAAGTACTAGCCATCTCTGCTTAGGGGGTCGCCTAGTAGAGTTTCTCATGTACGGTTATGTCATGGGACGGGGAATGGAATAGCTGTTGTCGCTAGGTCTGATTAGTCTAGGACTAGGATGTTTTCCTACCTTGTGGTATAGCCTCGAGTTACAGATGACTATTGACGGTTCTAAGAACTTATGCCTGTTTGTAGAAGTATTGGTCTTTCATGTTTGTATGATTCTATGAATCTTAGAAGGTGAGATGCAAGCCGGCTAAGGTTGATAGAGTTTGGATTACCAGTTGTTAACTGATTCACATGATATTATGTTTGATTAGGGTTTGAGTGTATCAGGGCCATGTTTTAAATGTAACCGCTGAGCCAGCATACCAGCTTCCCTACCTCGTATTATAGATTTATTATCGGATTCACATGATAGCTTTCATATGCTAGGTTATATGTTAGTTATTTGTTTCATAACATGAAAAGCATATCGTATATGTTAAAGTTTGTATTTTCCATATACATCTCTTTTATGTTATTCATGTTTTATTAAACTCGACATTTCGTGGCTGGGAGAACTCGGAGTTTACTCCCCACTGACTGTGGCTTCCGTGTTTATATTTAATGCGGTTGGCAGGTTTGTGATGCATACTTGGGGTACATTGACGAGCTAGCGAGCGAAGTATTTACCTTGGACCTATATTCGGTTCTTAGGATTGTATATTATTATACACTCTTTCATTTCTGTATTTATACGGGAGATATGTCTCCCGTTTCAGATACTTTTTATGTATAATATTATTTCCTTATTTGTTATGAACCTTTTTATTTATGACACCTTCTTATGATGAATACATTTAATAGTAGGTTCCGGTTTTAAAATGTACCGATTTTCACTAAAGTGAACCTATTAGAAACGTATTCTCATCTTTTATTTAGTTAAATTATTTTTTTTCTTTCCGCAAATTTGAGGGTGTCACAGGTATATTTTAGGTATTCTACCAAAACTCTATGTTTTGTCGATATCTTTTGATGGTTTCCATAATATTCTGAATAAGGACGAGAGGGTTTTTGGTTTTGGGGATGGTTTCTGAAACAATGTTGGAATTTACCCTATAATCTTTGGCAAAGCGACTCTTATGAGACCAACATTATGACGTAGTCAAAATATTTTCCGATCGCCATAAAAACGGTCTTATGAACTAGCATCTTTGTTATACTCACGTTAGCTAACATGTTACAGCCTGATAATCCTTGGATGGCTCTTGAAAGGAAAAGACGCGAGTGTCCACCTTAAGTTGGGTGTTCAACGTTCTCTTTGTTAAGTTTCTATGCAATGTTATTCGTTCTAATAAAAAATAACTAAAAAGTCCACTTATTATTTGTATGAGTTATTTATCACGTCGGTTTGACCTAGATAGTATCATTTTAATGCAAACGTGAGATGCTAAAATCATTTTTGAATATAATATTCTTTTCCGAATATCATTTATAATATGTCAATACTTATTTGTCCCACTGAGACTTTTTACCACTGTAACTGTAAATATTGGCTGAGGTTGTAGTTTCTTAAACCTACACAACGGTTTATATTTTTTTTATTTTAGGTTGTCATCACTTTCGTGGGAAATTTCTGGGACACCCATTTTTGGTAGGACTTATTATAATTTTTTAGATATTAGTTTAAATCCCGTACAATTTTTACAAGGTATTTACATATTCTTATTTTTTATACTTTTTATTTTATAATATTATGTTGTTCTCCTTTGGCTTTTTTTTTTATAGTCAAATGTGAAAACTTCGACCCTATATATTTAGAAAGTTATGGAACATTATGGAAGATATACAGTTATTTACATTTGTTATAAACAAATTTCTCATAATGAATATATCTTGGACAAAATTTTTTATGTAGTTATATCTAAATGCAAAGAAACGTGAAATGATCAAAGTGTCACCATAAACACCGTAGAAAGTCAAATGAAAACATTATATTGTTACAGATAAAGTAGTATATTAACGATTTTCTATTGTAAAATATTTAGTATTACAAATTTCTCATTCATATATATATTTTGATTTCACAAAGGGAAAAATTGAAACCGTAAGACTAGTTAAAATAGTTGACTAATGTTATGATATGTGTAATTTAGTGACTTCTCAGGAAACATATGATATTTGATCTTTGATCGTCCTCAAATTAGTTTAGTAATAAGTTTTTTTTGGTCATGGAAAAAAGAAGTACTCTCTCTGTCCCATCATTTATTTACCTTTACTTTTGACTTAAAGAATAAGGGTGTATTTGGATAGGAGGAATTGGAGGGAAAGGAAGGGGAGGGAAAGAGAGGGATGAGAAATCCCTTGTTAGGTTAACAAAATAGAGGTGGAGAGATTTGGAGGGGGAAAGAAATTGGACCACTCCACTATAACACCCTCGATTTTACCATAATGGGTAATTTAATAAAGTCCGTTGATTTTATAATTTTATTCTATTTTTATTTGATAAAGTATTTCATATTACAAGTTTTAACCTTCCTCTTTCTTTCTAGGTAAGAAAGTTCTAACCTTTGTTAGTCTTTCAAAATTCTCATCTTACAAGTTTATGTCTTTCTTAGCTTTTGTTATAATATTTGTTTTATTTTAGCCATTAGACTTCTTGGAGCGGTTTCTTTCATTAAAGACGATCTTATGAAGTGCAACTAGGTAACGTAGACGAGTTACTCGATAGTATTTATTTATCTGCTTTAAATAATGAATTAGTAACCAGATAGGAATGGTTATGACAATATCATGTTGTTGGATGTTTTATTGGAGAATTATGTTAGATATATTATTGATTTTGTCTTGACTTACATTTTTATAATCATATCTATATGTTCACATGACATCGTTGTGTTGCCTTGAATGGAATGTGTTTCATATGTTAGTTTTGTGGTTGTTTAAGACAGAATTGAGTTGAAATGGTTCTTGGGTGAGTTGTGTTGCATGGTTTGTGTTTGGGTGCTACCCATGAAGATTTCAAGTTGTCAAATAATTAATATATGCTGGATTTGATGCTATATTGTGCAACATTTTAGTCCTAATTGGAGTTTAGATGTTAAGTGTTGCTTAGAAACTCTTTCGGCAAGGTCGACTGACGCTATGCTTTGGTCGATCGACCTATGTCGCAGGTCGACCGATCTATGCTCAAGTCTAACCTATGGTTAGGTTGAACGACCTGATTCTGTTTTTATGCTTTTTGCTTCTATAAAGTCGACAGACTGATCGGCGTCAAAAAATTAAGTGGTTTAGGCTTTTGAATTACTCGACTCGGAGTCCCTATGTTGAAATGGCGTCCGTTTTACTAAATCAAGTTTGTAAGTGTGTATTAGCACAAGTAATATGATTGTTTCAATTGTTTAATCTTATCATGGTCGCATATATACCATGGTTGATCCATTCACACGTTTATATACTTATATATTACCCTCACATGCTTAATTAACTTTTCCAAAGTATGATTTGGCCATGATTAACATGCTTATCATTATATCGACTTTTCCCATGTCGTATTCACATGTCTTATTCAAATGAGATTCGTATGCCTTGATTGATCATTGTAATGGTGTTTGTTTGGTTGGAGTCAACCTCGAATTATATTGTGCCCTCAATACTTGATTTGACTCAAGGTCTACGAAATGAGAGTACATATGTTTGGAGGATGATTTTGGATAGTGCTCACTCATATTCAGATATCACTAGCTAAGTCGGATACTTGAGTGGAGTTTTAGTGCCAAATTGATGTTTTTATGAAAACACAAGTGCAAAACGAAGAATCAAAATCTTGTTTACGCAAGGGTATATGCAAAAGACCAAATATGAAGTTCTAAAGCTCGAATCAATGCGAGACCAATTGGAGATGAAAGCTTATTCTTTCATCTTTCCAACGACAGGTCACACGTCAAATTCCGATAAGAAACTACGGAAATATGGCTTTCGAAATATGGTTCTGCTGAGTTACGCACAACCCACACGCGACCTATGCCCAACCCACGCGCGACCAAGGCGTGACCAATGCGCGAGCACTTGACGTATAAATTACACGCGTAAAAAAAGAAACATGGACAACGGCATGCGCGACACCCATGCAACAATGGTGCATGCAACGTGCGACCCGCCCGCGAGTGAGGCGTGTTCTCTGTTAATCTTTTGTGCGTGAATAACAAGCTGTTTGTTATGTTATTTAACTCGGTTTTTTCCGATATTAATAATATTATTATTAATTACTTTCCTAATCTAGTTAGATAATAAATTACTATATAAGCTTTAGTCTTAACTTTTAGAAAATTATTATTATTCAACTTCTGCTTTTCTTAGAAAAACCTAATAAAAATAGATCTAGTATGAGGAATTAATCCAACCTTTTTAGTTCAAGACATTGAAGCTTCTTACTATTCAATTGTGATTTTGAAAGTGCTAATCTTTTTCTTGATTATTGTTAATTGCTTTGTTATTTATCATATGAATGTTGTCTTACGATTTCTAGGTGCGCAACTAGTTATCAATTTCATCGTTTTATTGTTAGTATTGCACGGGATTCTTTAATATTGACACTTAGTAGCAAATAACATATATCTAAAGTACAACTAGATATTATGTGCTATTTATTCCTTGTCGGATTCTCTATTGATTATTGATGTTGTTAGATTAAACCTTGAACTGGATTATGAAGGTTGTTTAATGATTAAGGATACTTTACAACGAAATACATTTTAATTAGCTAATCTTAAGGAGAATTGGAATATTATTATTCACTAAGGTAATCAAGATAATCGTTTAGAACCGGATTTCAATGATCAATTGGAATTAAGTTTTGGATTTGCGCTTGACCCAAGACCTTTAAATAATATGAATTCGTATTATTTAATTATTTGCATTGTCTTGTTAGTTAGACTAAATAAAAAAACAATATTCCCCCTAAAACTGGTTCATTTATTCTACCTTATTATACACTTTAATTGATTTAGTTTTTCCTTGTGGGTTCGGCCCTTATTTTCACTATATTACTGTTTTAGTAGGCTAGTAAGTAAGGGATTATTAATTTAGATATGATAGTTTAGTTTTATAATAATGGGTATTTACTAAAGTCGTTAATTTTATAAAATAATCTTTTACTTTTATTGGTTAAAATATTTTAAATCGATAATTTATGATTTTGTAGCTATAAATTAATGTTAAATTGATTTAGTTTAGCTGGGTAGAAACCGTCGCCCTCCATTCCGTTATGACCCAATAATCAAACTCTACTCGAAAATCCGAGTGGATAAATTTCCACCTTGAATATTGGGCCTATTACTAGTCACTTTCTCAAAACAAACCCACCAGAAATCTTCACCTCCCTCCTCACATTTTAGCATCATCTTCTTCTTCCTTTACACCAAAAAATCTATCAAACCCCCAAACCCAATAAGTTCAAGGCGGACGCGATTTCTCCATCTCTCAATGAAACTTCACAATTTTTTCACCATTCTTCTCTTCTCATTATTCTCTTCATTTTCATACCATAAAATATCATCTTCCTCCATCTTTTTAAAACCCATCTTTTAGACATAATTTATTCGTTTCTTAAACAAAATTTAATTCTACTTGTGTTGAGATTATAAATGGGTTTGAGTTTTGAATGCCTTAGTGTTGTATTGGAGGGTGTTTATGGAGTATGGGTGCCCCAGCCGGCCGACCGGCCGCCGGTTAGCCACGGGCTAGGGAGTTTCTGATGTTGGTATCATTGTTCAATGCAATGGCGTGTCCACCGGCTGGGAGCCCCATGTATCCCCTTGTGACTTTTCTATGTGTGACATGAGTCCTAGCCGGCCGACCGGTTGGGAGTCCTCTGAAGGTTGGTTTGACTTTAACTTTGATCATACGTCCCAGCCGGTCGACCGGCCGCCGGTGGGCCGACTAGCTGGGAATCCCCTAATTCCTTGTTTCAAGTTTTTGATGGGTGCTTTGTCGCCCAGCCGGTGGACCTGTCGTCGGTCATTTACCCGGCTAGGGACCCCCTTAAAGGTTATTTTCTCTTATTTCTCACATGTCTTCATATGTAACGGTCGTTATGGTTTATTACGTTGTAATCTTATGAAAAGACATAGAATATTCATGTATGAATTATCATATCTCAAATGCCTTATTCACATGCTTAGTGACGGTTTTACATGTTTAACTAATTTATGTCATTTATCCCTTGAGTAGTCGATTGAGTCTTGGTTATTAGATGATAATGAACTCTCATGTTCCGTTTGTACCCTTATACTCGTTAGATTTTATGTCGGAGAGATAAAGGTAGATTCTATCCTATGTTAGTGGGAATATGACGACGTTGTTTGGAGGCGAACGCGTAGCGTTCATGTACCCGACCGTCAAATGTTGTATTTTTGCGAGGTGGTGCCATTGCATGTAGCGTACTTGCTTGACCTTAATTGATTTCTAATCTCCGTTGGTCATACTGCCAGAGTATGAGTACTTGTTATTGTGACAACCTTTCCGTTAGCTGCCCTTGCCGGAGTTGGTATACTCATTCTATTTCCGCCTCTTCCGCTAGTTTCCCTTGTTGGATTCGGGGTACTCGGCTTCCGTTTTGTCAACCGAGTCTTGGATGTGGAACGCCATACCACATGAATCGGGAAACCCCCATATCCTGAGATTCTGGCCAGATTTAGACTAGGATTGTATTATATTATCGCCGTGCTACAGAGAGGACTAGAGCCCATGGTCGTCTTGTTTTGCATAACGCAGATGCTAGTGCATTTAAAGTACTGTGAGAGTGTGACAACCCTCGCGATAGCGGAAATAAAACATAACAAGCATGCAATTTATATAGCGGAAAATACGATATTTTTGAAACTTTTAACATGCCAAAAGAAAAGTACGAGGAATGTCAAATAATTACAAGCTAAAGTATAATATACTACAAAGAGATGTAGTCTCTCAAAACGTTATCAAATATCAAAGTTGTTTAGCAAAACTAGCTAAGAAACGTCTAGGGGTGAATCGTCAAGGCCAACGCCCGCTAGCTCACACCCGAACCCAAAAAGACAAGCAAAATTCATCCAAGCAACCTGTTCATCCATGAAAACATGAACGCCACAGTTAGTGGGGAGTAATTCCGGTTTCTCCCAGCCATATCACAAATAACATACTAAAACGGTAATACAAAGTAGAAGCATACATATATATATATATATATATATATATATATATATATACATATATATATATATTATATAGATATCTAATATATATATGCAATCCATATAGATATATTATATATATGATTTAGGAAGGAAGGATCCGGTGAAAACACCAATCGCCGTGGGAAAAAAAGTGAGAAAAAAAACTAGTTGTACAAACATATAAGGTCAATTTTGACCCACGCGTTTACAGTGCCTAAACAAAAAAACCCAAACATAACATTTTTCCCTCTCAAATTATTAACATAGTGACATTCCATCATCACCACCACCATCAAACACCGCCATGACCATGACCAGACGCCGCCGAAACTAGACGCCGAACTCGGTCAACGGTGCTCCCCTTTCCTCATCAACTTAGACATTAAAAACAACCCACGAGTTATATTTATCGCTCTCCGTCGGCGACGTCGGTGCTTCCCTTTTATTGCTCTTCATATTCCCCTCTATTTCCATGGCATGATGACATCACCGGAGCTCCGGTCGTCACTCGAGCCGCTGTTAAGCTGACGAAATTGAACGGGGAAGCTTTGGTCGAACTTGAAAATGTCAGACGGTAAGTCGTCGTGCCGTTGTCGACTACCTTATTTCCTCCACGTCGTTGGTTTAATGTCGATTTCAATGTATCTACACTAGGTTTTTATGTATCTAACCTCTAATTTAATGTATCTAATCATAGATACACAAAATTAATTACTAGGTACATTAAAATTGATTTGAGATACATCAATATAGAAACTAGGTACACTAATTTCATGGAGCCATTTCATCAGCAATTAGAAAACACCGGAGCCGACAACCTTCATTAGTCTCAGCGGCGACACTGATTGTTGACAGTGCTTAAACAACGAAGTGAATGGACCACGAAAGCAGATCTTGTTCGTTGACGAGGTCGCGCTGGGCTCAGGCAAGGTGGCGACTTGCTCCGACGATGTAAACGACGACGAGTTGGTAGTTGATAAGGATGAGGATTGAGGGATGTGTTGGGGTAGATAGAATGTTGTTGCAGTGGTGGTAATGGTTGTGAATCATGATGAAGAGAGGAAATTTATTAAATGGCAGGGATGAAGGATATGTAAAAGGACTTTGAGTTTTGAGAGTGTAATGGGTGGGTTGGTGATTATGTTACTCATTAAAATTTATGGTGGGTTTTGATTGTGGCCGTATACAGTTAGTTATACAAGTGAGTTATGTCTTTTATATTTTAAAACTAGTTCGTTTCCACTTTTTTCACCGAGTGCTCGTTTCCACCGGATCTTAACTCTATATATATATATATATATATATATATATATATATATATATATATAGGGTTAGGATCCGGTGAGAACCACTAGTATAATGAGAACTGTGAGAACCATTTACAGCCCTTAGATCTTATAATATAAACAGCTCAGATTAAGTAACCAAACACTTCACCTAACGTCCAATTTTCTCGCTCCCGCGGGTCCTGCCCCCAAACCTTTCAATCTCATTCATTTTCCAAAATTTCTTTCTCACTCATAATTTTTTCTCCCTCTTCGACATCAGTTCATCACGCCCATTCTACCCCCAAACCTTTCTCTCTCCCGTTCGATCGTCACATAAAGGACGATCTAACACTTCGACGATCAAGCACTTCGACGATTAAACCGTTAAAAGCTTCTCCATCCATGGATACTGTTAATTCGAGGTAAACATTCGAAATTGATGATTAAATTTTGTGAATTTACGGTTTATATTGTTATCTAATTGTATTTTTTTTTATTTTTTTGATTAAATTAGTTGAATTAATGGTTTTATTATTGCGCTAAACTGGTAATTATTATTATGTTTGTGAAATTAGGGTTTGGTGAATTATATTGGGTCAATTGAGAAATTATGGTTGTTGATTTTGATAAATTACCTAAATTTGTTGAAATCATGAATTTGGGGAGTCAATTAGATAATTATGTGCATCTAATTTGTATTAGGTGCATCAAAATCTGGGTTTTATCAATGTAGTAATTTTCTGATATGCATCAAAATCGTTCATTATTTAATTTTTGATATTTCTTGTTGTAGGAATGTGAGTGACATTGTATCATATACTTCTTCAAATGTAATTACAAGTCAAGTAGTGATTGTAGAAGCTAATGCATCTCAATCCGTATCTGAAATATCTGCAATTGCAGTTGAGGTTTCTGTACCTGTGACTTCTGATGTTATTCAAGGTACAATTTTGTTCTACCTCATTAGTTTTTTCATATTTCATGCATGTACTGGGTTTTTTCATGCACATGTGTCATTTTTCCATGCACCTATTAGTCAAGTGTTAAGAAAACTGAGCTATACATGTGTTGTATATCTGTAATTCATCTTCTTATGTATCCCTCATCTTTTTAATTCTACTTTATTTCATCACATATGCAGACAACGTAGTAGGGGAAGTAGTAGATGAAGAGGAGGCAGAAGGTTCTTCAAGCAACAGGAATCGTACTTTTGATTGTCCTATCCATATTAAGCCTAGTATTGGTATGGTATTTGATAAGCTTGAACTTGGTATTGGGTTTTATGAAGCATATGCAAAAGAATGTGGCTTTGTGTCTAGATTAGGATCACAAAAGGTTTCTAAGGATGTTGTCACGCATAAAGCATGTTTGTGTAATAAGGGTGGAGAATGTGAAGCAAAAGGAACAAAACAACGGAGGCAAAGAACTAGGATTTCGTGTCCTGCTAGGGTTAACTTTAAGCGAATTCCTAGTGGTCAATACCAAATATATGCTTTTGTTGAAGGTCATAATCATATGCCACAAACACCATTAACAATGGTACATTTGGCGCAAACGAGAGAATTGAATATAGTTCATAAAAAATTCATAGTTGACAACGCAAAAGTCAACCAAGGACCAGTTAGGACCTTTAGGATGTTTAAGGAGTACGTTAGAGGTTATAAGAATGTGGGTGCGTCATTGGAAGACTTTAAAAATTATTCAAGAGATATAAAGAAGTATTTAGCAGAAGGTGATGCTCAAATGCTCATTGAGCATTTTATGAAAATAAAACACATGTGTCCGTCGTTTTACTTCGATTTTGAGGTAGACTCTAAAGGTAGATTGTCACATATTTTTTGGGATGACCCTATTAGTATAAAAAATTATTTGTTATTTGGGGACATGACATCCTTTGACACTACCTTTAGGAAAAATACTTATAGAATGATCTTTGCCCCTTTCAGTGGGGTGGATCATCATAAGAGGTGCGTTACCTTTGGGGCAGGACTTCTTATTAATGAGGGGAAGGAGTCATTTCGTTGGTTATTTACGAAATTCCTAGAAGCTATGGGGGGGCGTCATCCAGTTTGTATGATAACTGATGAAGACGGGGGGATAGAAGAAGGAATGAAGATAGTCTTTAAAGATAAGGTGCAACATAGATATTGCATGTGGCACATATTGAAGAAGTTGCCTTAGAAGGTAGGGCATACAATATGTAAAGAAACTAGCTTTCTGAAAGAGATAAACTCATGTGTTTGGGGGGAAGATGTGGAGCCGAATGAATTTAAGGAAAGGTGGAATACAATTGTGGAATCTCATGGGTTGTCAGATAATGGGTGGCTTAAGGAGAAGTATGGTATGAGAAAGTTGTGGGTTCCAGCTTACTTTCGTGACTTTTTTTTAGGAGGTCTGATGAGAACAACCTCGAGGTCGGAGTCAGAAAATAATTTCTTTAGCAACTTCACTAATCCAATTTTGACCCTTGTTGAGTTTTGGATGAGATTTGAGAGTGCAATGGATTCACAAAGATGGACTCAATCGAAACTGATTGCACAATCAAAGAACTCGTCCCCTTCGTTGTGTACTCCACTTGCCATAGAAAAGCATGTAGCAGAATTCTACACTCCAAAAATTTTCTTTGAGTTTCAGGAGGAATTAAAAGCAGCATGCTTTTCATGTGGTGTTGAGGATATACAAAAGATCCGGAACATGCAATTCAATACATCTCTATCATAGATCGAGAAAGGGATAAAGTGTATGTGGTTGGGTTAAAGACGGATGAATCAAAAATTGTGTGCACTTGCAAGAAGTTTGAAAGGCATGGAATACTCTGTAGACATGCTCTGTGTGTCCTTAGAGAACGAGGGGTTAAGAAAGTTCCAAGTGAATATTTAATTAATAGGTGGAGCAAACTAGCAACCTGCAAGCCCATATTCAGTTCTGATGGGCAGTTGCTCACTGATTGTAGATCAGTGGAGGTACAGAAAAACAAAGTCAGTGAATTGTGGTAAGAATTGTTCACTTGCATGTCGGTAGTTGAACAAAGTCTTGTTTATTGTGATGAGTTGCTGGGCATGCTACGTGGGTTCAAAGAAAGGGTACTTGCGGTAACAAGTGTCATTGATGATAGTGGTAATAGTGGTATTGGAAAAAAAATGGACAAGAATGCTGAAATTGGAATGCTTCTGGGAACAAGTCTTCCTGGTGAAATTAAAGTTTTGCCTCCAAGACAATGCAAAAACAAAGGATCCGGGAAACGATTGATCTCGCAAAGAGAAAAGGCTGGGGAAGTAAGCAAGAGACCGCTAAGAAGATGCAAGGCTTGTGGGGAGATGGCGAACCATGACAGTATGAATTGTGACAAAAAGACCACCGACGATGAGTAGAGTAAGTTTTCTCTTATATTAGCGTAAGTTTTCTATTATTAGCACATGTTTTCCCTCCAGTTTTTTATCTCTCCTGAAACTATACTTGTGTCGCTTGGCAGTTTTGCAAATTTGATTAATGAAACAATGTTTGGACTTGTGCAGTTAAGCAGGGGACTTGCACTGTTGGACCATACTTGAAGAATATCATTTGAGAAGCATACTTGAAGATATTTTTTATTTGACAGTAGCATGTATAACCATTTTAGGACTTTTTTATTTGAAATTTTGTATTTGGAATTTTTATTTGAACTTTTATTGTTGAACTTTTTTATTTTATAGAATTTCGACTTGTGAAGCCTTCAAAAATCACTTGAGAATGGACTCACTAAAGTCCACTTGAAAAATGGTTCTCTTATTCATGTGAACTTGTTTTAATTTGGGCTCATCCTATGAGCATGTTTGGACTCGAATATTACGTATTTCATGCACCTATGAGGTTTTTTCATGCACATAGACAAATTTTTAATGCATGTAAAAGGCAATTATTTGAGGAACTTGAGAAATAGGATTAATTTATGTAGGGAATAATTAACTAAAAGTGATTAATTGATGAAGCTTGGGCTATATTAATACACAAATTGTTTGACTATTTGATTTGTGCCACGAAGATGTTTGGATTGATGGCATGAATAGAGAAGGTGGTGGGGCGACAGGGATTATGAAGTGATGGGGTGGAGATTGTTGACTTCGCAGCAATGCACACGCTTGACGATGAGAGTATTAGTATTGGGCCAGTCATAATTTAGGGTCAGTTTTGAGTCCTGGTTTCCGCTTGTCGAGACATGATGGTCATATTTAGAATGCAAATTCATAATTGTTTTGACACACGCCAGGTCCCAAAGATAACATATTTCATGCATGTACAAGGTTGTTTCATGCACATAAACTATTTTTTAATGCACTCATACGACAATTATTAAGGAACTTGAAAAATTTGATGAAATGATGTAGGGAAAACTTAAAGTACTTAATTTGTGCTTATTTCAATTTGGGCTTTGTCCCATATTAATATTAGTCTTTTAGACAATCAGAGTTTTTTTTAGAAAAGACGACCGATGACAAATAACTTAATTTGCTTTACAATTATTATTCATCAAGTTACCTAATTTTGGAACAATTTTGAGAACTGTTTTCCGCTTGTCTAGACGAGATGGTCATATTTTATATTTCGAGTACTGGTTTACGCTAATCATAACTGTTTTGACATAGGCCAGTTCCCAAAGATAACATATTTTATGCATGTGGAAGGTTGTTTCATGCACATAAACTGTTTTTTAATGCATGTATAAGGCAATAATTTCATAACTGATGCCCTAGTATAACTGTTTTAAATAGATCCTATAAGTTATATGTCTTTACCACCTAAATTTACCGATATCTTTTAACAGATCCTATGGTCAATAATTACACTAACTGTACCACCCAAACATACAGAAATCTACAACTTTACTCCAGCCAAATCTTGCAAGGTTCAATGGTTGGAATGTAGGGTTAGGTTCTGTGCTACTCCCTTCGATAATCAAGTGTTTAGAAAATAATGCCTAGTCGAAAACCTACAAAAGTAAAAGCGTGGGAAATATTGTTACGTTTAGGCCACTCCTTAGATTGAAAATAAACGAAAGAAAATTGAAAATTATGAATTCAAAAGTTATTGATATTACCTTTCTCTTGTTTTTCTCCCATTTCATAAGTTCAAGAAGCATACTCTCACCATATTCATCCAAATCCTGCATATATATTTTTGACAACAATATTAAAAGTGCTGCAATAAAAAATGCTCAATAATGTTCAACTAATATAACTTAGTTTAGACAACCTTACCTCGTAACAAGTGTCATCTATCCATGATGCTTGAAAACGCAAGTTTTCAAGCCACTTCAGCAGATAGACTCCGCAAGCATACGTATGAAAGTTGTTAAACATTTAAATATGGTTTGTATCCATCAAATATATTAAGATGAGTAATATAATTTAAGCATAATTTAAGTACGTAAGGTACCCATTCTTTTGTTGAGGCACATTCACAATCTCCCACTCAAAAGTTTTTATCTGCAACAGTCTTTTGTAACCCGGACGGTCTCTTGCGATGATCTCCAAAGCAGGCAATAGCTATACAAAAACATTCAGATTATATAATCGACTCGAACAAAGTTTTGGTAACAGGGAATGTGACACAAGAAGAAGTTGTTGTGACAGTGATCCATAAAATAAACGTAATAATGACATATTTCTTGCTGCTGAGATAAGCGATTTAAAAAAATATCAGGTCAATCTAACACACGAGCACATGATCATTCAGTGAGTTAGGCATAAAATCATACCGTATCAACCAAAAATGTACGTCTTGCATCAGGGCGCCGTGGCAATCTGGAGTCAAGTATGAAATCTTTCCTTTTATGAAAGTCCGAAACACAAGCAAACCAATGTTCTTTGAGCACGCAGAAAGGAAAGAACGCC
Source organism: Heliosperma pusillum (assembly GCA_022085475.1). Taxonomy (NCBI): domain Eukaryota; kingdom Viridiplantae; phylum Streptophyta; class Magnoliopsida; order Caryophyllales; family Caryophyllaceae; genus Heliosperma; species Heliosperma pusillum. The sequence continues at coordinate 16,182 of JAIUZE010020030.1, forward strand.
TGAAATATTTACAAACATGCGGAAATGAAATTGATACAATAAAAACCATCATGATACACAATCAGTGATAATTATTTATTTACCAGTTGGGCTTTGGCTAAGTTTTGGGGCAAATAGTCAAGCTTAATGTATTGGCTTCGAAAACCGTCTCTAGGAACAACATCCTGAAAGGTGAGAGCCTTTGTCAAAAATCTTGGTAATTCCAAGAACAATCATTAGTAGTTACTAAGGAATATGAATACATACCTTCATTATTGTCGGAAAGTACACAACACCTGGTTTTTCGAGTGTTGTACAAAGACCAACAAGATCAATAACCATATCCATCACCCAACTCCCTCGTAGCAAAGTCTGCAATGCTTCTTGGGTAACTTCCAACAATTGCGTTGCAACAACAACATCACTAATAACGCAAATATTGTAATTAGATCCACTTAAAACATCTAAATGCAAAAAAAATAATTATATTTTAAAAAATGCTTTATGGTCAATTATAACTTACTTCTTATTCGCCACATTTGTCTTAATAAAACTCATCAACTGTGCATCTGTATAACATAACTCTTTTCGTGCATCCGTATAGCATAACTCTTGTCGCACCTGATTACTGCGGAAAATTAAAGGTTCTTAAAATTTGATTGCAAGTATAAGTTGTATAAGACAAAAATGTAGAATTTTTATTTACCGAATCTCACAGCCACTGTTGTAAGCCTTTGCATCAGACATCACTTGAACTTTCAAAGAGTTGTTAGCCCAAGTCAAAATTTGATTGCAAACCCTCACAATATAACGTTTCACAACATATCTCTGAAAAATAACAAAAAAAGTGAAGTTAACATCAGAGCCTACATATTTCATGCATATACAGGGCTAATTCATGAAACTACAAAGCTAGTTCATGCATATACATCCATGAAACTGCACAAATAAGACAAGTAGCAGAAAATGAAACAAACTGATGAACTTCCTAATAAACATTCATCTGAATTGATCTAAATATTACGCATAAGCTAGATAAATAGAAACACTAACTTAAAATTAGACTTCAGTAATAAAGACTTACGTCCTTTAGCAGCTTTGAACTATAGCCTGACTTAGTCCCGTTGTACGTCTCCATATGACGCATAAGGTAGATTCCAGTATCACACTCAACATCAAAGGTTGAATTCGGAACATACAGTTTGGCTATTAAAAACCATGCAGCGTTCAGCTTTGGAATCTTGTTACTAAGCTTTGAAATCAACAATTTCGTCTGATAAGCGAAAGACAATGGCAAGTAAATAATTTATTTTAAAAGTAGACCTAAATCAGCCATTAAACAAGCTTATTGCGAAAGCGTATGAAGACATACCACATCTTTAACATGAACTGAATAATCAGTTTGCTTCGCATCCATTGGGTGTATAACTTCGTACAAGCTATTCTCAACATGGAAACAAAAAAGAAGTGGCGTGGGTGCCACAACAGGAGTAAAAACCTGCAATATAATAAAAATAAAAAGGCTATTAGCTAAGAACTATTTATATTATTAATTAGCAACATTTAAAAAAAATTTAAATCTTCAAGGAATTACCAACTTCACTTCTTCAAAGTTGACGTCCAATGAGTTAATCTGTAGATTAAATTAGGTGATGTATTAGAGAATACAAAAGCTACAATTTGATAACTGACGCAAACAAAATTAAATAAAAAACCTACATCAGTTTCTTCGGTGAAAAATAGACGGCAACGGGATGTACGAGATCTTAATCTGTTTTGGTCATTCAGATAATCACACCACAAACTGAGGACATTGCTGTGAACTTTACTACCAAGTAACAAGGTCTTTAAATCACGTCGTGTAAGACTCTTGCCCGTATGGCTGAACAGAACCTCGCTAAACATGTATAAAAAAGGAAACATTAGTGTTATAAATAGAAAATATAATACATTTATCGAATGCAATGAAAAATGAAGAGATGTAGTAGACTAATACATACCCTTCGTCTAAGTCACATTCAAATGCATAGTCTCTAATCTCTTTCTCAGACTGACTCAAGTCACGCAACACATCCACGTTTCGTATGAAGAAAGGTGAACGGTAAACATCAGCTACCTCAACATTCCTCTTTGACAGCACCCTCTTAGGTTGCCGGGTCTCCATGGCATGTTTTGAGGGGGCAATTGGGGACACTTGTACAAGGGGAGAAGAAGGCATAATTGGCGATTGATCCAATGACAGTTGAGACGAGATAACTATTGGTGATGGTTGGGACGGGATAATTATTGGCGATGGTTGGGACGGGATAACTATTGGCGATACAGGGCACTGAACTACTACAAAGGATGAAATGAAAGGTGTAGCTGACGTGCTTGCATGGGGAACGCCCGCATGAGGAGCCTTAAAATAATGAAACTTCAGTGAGTCACGGAACTCTTGAGATGTGTATGGCGCGTCATCACCAGTAAAAAGACTAAAAGAGGGTCCTTCCATAAGATCTTTGTCCATCTTTTCTTTGCCAAGATTATCACCATGCTCTTTAAACACCTTACCAACATGGTTATAAGCATTATTAAGAACACTTTCTAGTTTAGCTAAGACAAAGGGGTTATCAAGAAAATCATCATCCCCATATACCTCATCCTTCTTCTTCTCCTCCTCCGTTTCAGGTTCAACTTTCTCTTCGTCTTGATGAACTTTATCCTCCTCCATCCTCGGATCTAGCTCCACTTTATCACCACTTGCAGAACCACCCACGCCAGCAGCACCCTCCCTATCCCCCTCCCTCTCAGATTCTCTACTCTGCTGAGACACGGAGAACCTTCAAATAACGAATCAGCCAAATATTGCATTTGGGAAACGGCTACTATATTAGGAACCTTGGATTTAGCTTGCCAAATTACCTTGTATAATGCATCATAACTATCTGCAAAATGAACAGCAGACCCCGCTAAAATATTAAAGCATTTTGTTTTCTCTTCAAGGGGACAACCTTCTTCATTACCGTTAACCTTATCTTTTGTTGCATTATCAGGCCATTGTTTGTCCTCCGTTTCATGGACACTTTCAGAATGATAAACCAATCTGTCTACTACGCGCCCCTTTCCGAAACCCTTCCCCTCGTGTTTCTCCAACTTCACCCTCTCTCTGATCTTTTTGTCAGACCAATTAGCCAACAAAGGAAAAGATCGAGAGACCGTTCGGGACTTAAAAACTACTCTATCCAAGTAGATAAAGGTAAAAATCAGAATAGGTCCCTTAAAGTACGTATTAGGATCACTAACCACTGCCTCTTTCCATGAAATAACATTGTCCATCATTTGATCCCTTGCAAATTTGCACCAATTGAAATTAGGAACATCGGAGAGATCACCCAAGAAACTTAATATGCGAGTGCTAGGAGCATCACCAATCACACCCATCAACAGAGTTGAAACGATATACAAAAGAAAGTTTCTCTTGAAATCGTCTCCACCATCCCGCTGCTCCATCATCTTCTCTAGTACAAGCTTTTTGGTAATACTTGAGGTGCTAAACTGCCCTTTAAATCTCTTGACATCCTCTAAATAAGCCTCCTCTTTGGAGTACCTCCCAACTTGAATGATTTCTAATGGACCCATCGGAATTCCAGTTGCCAAGTAGACATCCTCATCTGTTATATCCAATTTCCCATTCATCAACGAACAATCAAAAGGATTGAATGACTCTACAATCCATTGTGCTAAATGACCATTGATTTCTTCTATTTGAAGCTTGAGCAAACCTCCAAAACCCATGCTCTGAATGGCTTCAATTTTTCTTCTCAGATGGGTTCAACTTGATCAGATTAGTTATCATTGAAGGACTCATCCTCGTAAGTAGAGTCTTATAGTCATTATTATGTTTTCTTCTTTTCGTAGCTTTGTTCACACTTGAGGTTCCTTCACCTTCGTCATTAGGCTTCCTTTTTTTGTTAGGTTGCTTCTTACTTGCACTTGCCTCTTCGCCTTTATCATTTGGCTTCTTACGAGAACTCCTTCGACATTGCACAACTTTTTCTGCTGTAGGAGTTTCCTTTTCCATATTATCTGGCAAAATTTAAGAACAATTATTAGCTTCATAATTGATAACATAATTACAAAGTCATGCAAATGGATAACCTAGATGGTCTAATCATTCACAAATTGTATGCATGTATGAGTATGTTTAATGCACATATATTGCTTTTTCATGCATATATACGGTCGTTTAATGCACATATGTTGGTTTTTGATGCATGTAAGAGGCTAGATGCCTATTGCCATCATTTACTATTATTTTTGAGCCAAACTATATCGAACGGGATTAACACTAGGGGAGTGGTATCGTAAAATTAGAACGGGAAACGGTTGTTTAATGCACATATATTGCTTTTTTTGTTAGGTTGCTTCTTACTTGGACTTGCCTCTTCGCCTTTATCATTAGGCTTCTTACGAGGACTCCTTCGACATTGCAAAACTTTTTCGGCTGTAGGAGTTTCCTTTTCCATATTATCTGGAAAAATTTAAGAACAGTTATTAGCTTCATCATTGATAACATAATATTACAAATTGATGAAAATGGATAACCTAGATGGTCTAATCATTCACAAATTGTATGCAGGTATGAGAATGTTTAATGCACATATATTGCTTTTTCATGCATTTACACGGTAGTTTAATGCACATATGTTGGTTTTTGATGCATGTAAGAGGCTAGATGCCTATTCGAACGGCCGCGAGACCTAAAGACACCCTAGAGGGGGAAGAGTGAACTCTTTTTCCGAGGGGACGAGATTAAAACTAGGGGAATGGTAACGTATAAGTAGGACGGGAAAGGGTTTAGGGTTGGATTAGGCAGGACCGCTTCGCGGACCCGCCTAATCCAACCCTTAACCCTTTCCCTTATCCTTATTCGAACGGCCGTGAGACCTAAAGACACCTTAGAGGGGGAAGAGTGAACCCTTTTCCGAGGGGACGGGATTAAAACTAGGGGATTGGTAACCTATAAGTAGGACGGGAAAGGATTTAGGGTTGGATTAGGCAGGACCGCTTCGCGGACCCGCCTAATCCAACCCTAAACCCTTTCCCTTATCCTTATTCGAACGACCGCGAGACCTTAAGACACCCTAGAGGGGGAAGAGTGAACCCTTTTCCGAGGGGACGGGATTAAAACTAGGGGAATGGTAACCTATAAGTAGGACGGGAAATGGTTTAGGGTTGGATTAGGTAGGACCGCTTCGCGGACCCGCCTAATCCAACCCTAAACCCTTTCTCTTATCCTTATTCGAATGGCCGCGAGACCTAAGGACACCCTAGAGGGGGAAGAGTGAACCCTTTTCCGAGGGGACGAGATTAAAACTAGGGGAATGGTAACCTTAAAGTAGGGCTGGATTACACTAGCAGCCGCAATGTTACGTAGCATACTTTTATGCGATATCGTGGTTGTACTTATTTTATGCATGTACATGATTTTTTAATGTACATATAAAGTAATTCCATGCATATGCAAAAGATAAGATCAGTTGAGACAGCTTACTTGAATTAGATGCCTTGCCTATTAATTCTTCATCATCTTTTGGTTTGGTTGAATAAAAAGTATGCATTGAGACAGGTTTTTTAGCTGGTGGTTTTTTCTTTTGTGCGACATTTTTTCGTCCTATATCTGTCAATGATTTGAGAGATATTTTATGAATGTAAAAACACATATGGCTATACAAATATCATGTAGAAAGTAGGACAGAAATTGAGGTAAAATGATTCTAACATTACTTCAAAGTACAAACCATTACATAAGTCTTAATTATACAAATTACAAACCATTATAATTATACATAATACAAAAGGTTGGCAAAAAGACAACTTTAAAACCGCATCAGACTAAAGCACCAAGCCAAATACATTACATTTGCAAAATATAAACTTGGGCTATCTAGAGTTTACATAACCTAATCTAAGTTAAAGTTCTACGAACTAGTAATTGTCTTGCAACTACATATATTGTTTGGAATGTCAAGGCTGGCATAGCGCAGAGCGCATCATTAATTTCTCGAACTTTGACATCATTAAGAACCCTAAGATGTGCTCTCTGCAATGGATTTCGGTCTTGGTAAATATGCAATAGTAACCTAGCTGCCATATTCTGTGTCAGGTAACATTTACACCTTTGGGAAATTATTCTAGAACCCCTACGAACTATCCTAACGCCATTAACATCATTAATTTACAAGTTGGCTCTGTATGCCGCATCAACAAAAGGTGCGTCAACATGAAAAAGGAACAGTTTAAACCATTTTTTACAGACAGCGGCCATGTTTGCCTTGTCAAACTGACTATCAACTTTACTGAAAATTGTTTCCATGATATCTTGATCATCAAGAACACCAATTTGTGCTTGACTACGCCTACCATCGACCTGAACTTCATGACCTTCAAATGTCCAACTAACACTTGCTTTTTTTGCGGTTACATAATTATGAATGAACTGTTGTCTATCTTCATCCTCAAGATTGATTACCCACCCCAAGCAATGATTGTCCATATTAGACTTAGGTTGAAAGGGGCAAAGTTAGAAAACGATATACGTAGGTAGATAGGCTCCTAAAAACCTACATCTTATCTAGAGAGTCATTGATTCCGTAAGTAGGAGTACCATATTGAGGAAGCGAAAAGAAGTAAAGCAACAGAATAAACAAATGGATGTAGAAACAAAGAATTAAGTCGAACGTAGAGGAATCAATTGTATTGAAAATGAATCAGCAATAATAGTCGTATAACACAAAATTAGGGTTAGGATTGTAAACAAAATAATCAGAAATCAGATGATAAAATACTAAATTGAATATAGGAAAACTTAATTAAACATACATGCAACAGTTGAAAACAATAAAAAACAAAAGAAATCAGATGTAATCACGCATTTCTAAAGCAGAAATTGAACTAATTTGAAGCACAACAAAAGTAAAAATTGAGTAATAGCAAAGAAATAGTAGAAAATAAGGAATTACCTAAACTTAAACGAGAAAACTATTGAAATTGGCGAGGTAATATGCTCAAAATCACAGCAATGGCGGTTGATCGTTGCAGAAAAAAGACATGATCAACTTGAGAAGAAGAAGATGATCGAAGAGAGAGAGTGAGTGAGAAAGGAAAAAGCGAGAAAGTCTTGAAATTGGCGGAGTAATATGCTTAAAATCACAGCAATGGCGGTTGATCGTTGTAGGAAAAATTCATGATTAAACGAAGAAGGAGATGATCGATTGAAGAGAGAGAGTGATTGAGCGCTGAGTGAGAAAGGGAAGCAGTGACAATGAATGAGATTTGAAAGGTTTGGGGGGGTGTGTGAGCGGGTCATTCACAATTAACTAGTTAATCTCAGCCGTCCATATTATTAGATCTAAGGGCTGTGAGTGGTTCTCACAGTTCTCATTATACTAGTAGTTCTCACCGGTACCCAAATATATTTATATATATATATATATATAGAATTCGGATCCTGTGCGAACTACTACTTCAATACGAACTGTACGAACTATATATCTAAGGTTGATTCTTACGCATCAACAGAAAGTCCAAGTATTTTAAAATTAATCCAAGGCCCAACATCTCATAACCCAACCAAATCATCATCTCTCATTCACTGCTAGCCACCATTCCACCACCACTAACTTATGCCATCAGCCTCCCCAACCACCGTGAACCCAGCGATGCACCGGCCAGTGCGCCGAATGACGTGTCTCCCTCCGACCACAACGCTGTTTCTCTCCTGTCTTTCATCTTTCCTCGACGCCGGTCAATGCGGGATTCACAAAATGCGACGACCCGATCTAAGTTATAACGCCTGACGTCGGCGCACCTTCGCATCTCTAATGTCGCCGGCGTTCCGTTCCTGCACGTCAACGTCGCCGTAATCACTTCTCCTTCTCTAATTTAATTTAGTTGTTTTGGGCCAAGCCTTGTCGGATCTGTGTGGTTGTCCGACGGCATATCAGGGTAAGGGGACCGTCGAGTCGAGCATCGGTTGTTGGGATTTGTCCGTTGGTGGGCTTTGGGTGTGATAGGTATAAGGTAGTCGTGGGGAGTAGCAGTGATGTGAAGGTCGTGAGATAGTCGTTGATGGTAGATTGGTAGTGAAGGTGTGGTGGTCACTCGTGGTGTCGTTATGTTAAAATACTAATCAATGGTGTGGTAGTGGGTGGTTTTAATTAGTGAAGGTAGTGAGTGGTGTTTGTCGGCGGTGGTGGCTGGGTAGTGGTGAGGGTTGTTGGTTGTGGTTGATTGTAGTGGTTTGTGGTACGGTGGTTAATGGTAGTGGTTGTAGCTCATATTTTGAGCTGGATACATTAAGAATTGTTACCGAATACATGTATGAATACTACTAGATACACTTATGATTTGTGTACCTGGTAGTATTGGTATATGTATCCAGCAGTATTAACTTGTGTATCTAGGTAGTTTGTACAGTTCGCACCGAACTTTAGTTCGTACGGGATCCCGCCCCTATATATATATATATATATATATATATATATATATATATAGTTGTCAACAAGTAAAGTTACATTTTCTTCAATTGGGTCCTTATCACTCCAACCAAAACCATCAATGTATATTCAAGTCACTAGCAAACACCACTTGTGATTTACTAATGAGGAAAAAATTCAGCAGCAATTCCCCTTTGTTCTCTAAATAAACAATGTTGAATAAATATTTACTCAACATATGCATTTAGAGAACATTAAAGAAATTGTTACCGAACTCTTTCCACATTAATAGATCCGAAGTTATGTGTTTACTACCTAGGTGACTCGAAACGTACAAAGACAGTCCCAAAACGGGGACTATTAAAAAATTACTCATAATGAGTAAGTATTTGAACGAGTACTAAGTCAATATCAACACATGTAATAATTTAAACATCCTCATTATTTATTACACTTATTTTAGCATCATAAACAACAATAATAACAACTAACATTTATTACACTAACATTTTAAAATGAAATTAGTTACTATCCTAACTCAATTAAAGACAAACAAATTAGCTGCTAACATTTAAATTAGCTCAATTGAACATGATTAAGACAATTATTAACTACTATCCTAAATCAATTAAAGACAATCAAATTAACTACTAACACTAATTATAATCTAACAACAACAACAATTTCATTATCAAAAACAATAATGACTACTATCCTAAGTCAATTAAAGACAAACAAATGATTAAGACGGAGGGAGGAATTGAAATAAAGGTAAATATTTTACCTAATGATCAAAATAAGTAAACACGGTGAAAGGTAGCAGCGTCAAGTAACGGTGGTGGTCGTCGGAGGTAGGTTGTGGTGGTGGTCGTCGGATCTACACCATTTTACACTAATATGACCAATATATATAACAAAAGGAGAAAATAGATAAATAAAATAATGAAGGAGTTAAATAAACTTACCAAGGATGTGGTGGTCAGAGAGGGATAGCCGGAGGCAGTCGGAGTAAATGGTCGTCGAAATCACGATTGATTTGGGGGTTAGGTTTTGGAGAAATCGATTTGGGAATGAGGGAGAAGGTCGCGTCGTTTTTCAGATATTAAAAAAACTTCTGACGGAAATTCCATCAGGAATCCCCCAGTTTCCCGAATTTTCGAGAGGAATACTGACGGAATTTGCGTCCAAGGCTTGTTTAACCGAGGCTTGTGTTTGACTGATGTGAGATTATGTACTGACGGATTTTCCGTCAGTATTGGAAATTACTGACGAAAATTCCGTTAGTGACCGTCAATTAATTTTGCCGGCTTTGACTTCAGTCAACGCGCCATTTTACAATGACGGATATTGACGGATATTCCGTCAGTAATACTTTTCCGTCAGTTTTCTGAAAGGCCGTCAGTTTGCCTGGTTTGTTTTGTAGTGAAAAGAGATCTAGGTTTTATAAAAAAAATAAAACCCTAGGTGTCGTGTTCAAACCCTAGAACCGTGTGGTTCAAGTGGTTATGGCTACAAGAAACATATTTCTATTAATTATATAATAAACTCATTAAGGAAAGTATCTAAATTAGATCTTAACCCAATAGTTCACTTGTAATAGGGTTTTCATGTACATGGGTGACGGCTCATAAACCCACCTTATGTATTTTGAAACCCTAGTCCAAATGTTGGATTATATGGATTAGGATTTAGGTTTGATGAGAAGAGTGGAACTAAAAAAAGGAGTTTGAGCTTACTCATCAACTCCTAAGTATCTCGATCATGTAGAAGCAATTCGCTTAATCATCAAATTAATCAACCTTAGTATCTCGATTTTCACTATACATACATTTATCTTCAAAACAATTTGATTCAAACTTTTGAAAAGATTCTTAAAACTTAAAATCGTGTCAACTTTACTGCACTCAAAGTTTTACGTAAAACATCTATCACCTTAAATTTGACTGAGTAAAGTTATAGTTAAAACACCTATAACTTTGCCCACTCAAATTATTTCTAAAAGCATTATTAAGGAAGAAGACCTACACTATGTAATCTTCATGGAGATCTTCAATGTAGATTCCATGTTGTAACTTGATTATAAGTTTTTCATCTTGAACTTATCACAAGCTTCTTCAAGTCTTTGTCTTTGATCTTGAGCTTGATAATCATCAAAGTTATATTAGAAACAACTATAACTTTACTAAGTTACAAAGTTATAGTACAAAGACCTATAACTTTACTTCACCTTTGCTTCATAAATCACAAGGTTATAGTTAAACTAGCTATAACTTAAGCTGCCAAACGATGTTTAATCTAATCAAGATTAAACAAACAATTACAAGAACATGCATATATAATATACAAACATACTTTTCATTATCAAAACACAATCATATAACTATATGGTCCAATAAATTCCCCCTTTTTGATGATGAGAAGCCTAATGATTTGTGATTAAGGTAAGTTCCCTCTCAACATAATACTATAAAAATTTGTTATGGTAACTTGGTTCATTTGTTCACATATAAAATAAATACTTACCAAACTAAAATATTTTTGAAATATAACATGAAATTTAAACGAAAATATTCTTGCAGCGGAAAATACAGACACAGTCGTACAATCTCGTCTAAATCTAGTCAGTCATAAAAGTTAGAAAAATTAATAATGACAAGTTTAGATACCACCGATTAAACCAATTTCCAACCGCAAAGTCTCAAAATGTTCTCTAGCTAATGCCTTCGTTAGAATGTCAGCCCATTGATTTTCTGTACTACAAAGTTTCAGTCTTATGTTCCCCTTCTCTACTTGGTGTCTGAAAAAAGGGTGTCGAGTTTCAATGTGTTTAGTAAGCGAGTGTTGCGCGGGATTGTTTGAAATAATAATAGCACTTGTATCTTCGTATAAAATAGGAACACAACCAACATTTACACCATAATCAGATAATTTTTGCTGAACCAAAGTAATTGAGAAAATATCGAGGCTGGGACAATATATTCAGCTTCCACAGTAGATAAGGCGACCGAATTTTATTTCTTTGACCTCCATTAAATTATACAAGGTCCAACAAACGTAGAAATGTCGGTTGTTCTTTTTTCTATCAAATGAACAACCTGCATAATCTGCATCTGAATACCCTATGCGTTCAAAATTACACTCAAGTGGATACCATAGATATATTTTAGACATACCAATTAAATACCTCAAAATTCTCTTAATTGCATCCATGTGTGATTCCTTAGGGCACGATTGAAATCGAGCACAAACACATACACAAAACATGATATCTGGTCTACTTGCAGTTAAATAAAGGAGTGAGCCAATCATACCTCCATAAGTTATCTCGTCGACAGACTTACCATCTTCATCTTTTGTTAATTTCTTATCCGTGACCATAGGACGAGAGTTTTACATACCAAATTTTCTGATTATCTCTTTGATGTGTTTGTGTATCATGATGCCTTGCTTAGTGAGGCAAATGATAAAAACTTAAAACACCTTTTCTCAGAGTCCCCATACAGCAGGAAGATTATCGAAGAGATCAATGAAAAGACAGGTACCTTTGATAGGAAATATCGCACACCTATGCAAAGATAAGTTTTCCTAGACACAAATAAATGTAGTACGAGGGGTCGAACACAAGGAGACGGGAATTTTTATGAAATTCTATGAATGGACTACTATCAAGTCGATTTAACGGTTTGGTTTGGTTTGATGTTTTAGTTAACTATGATGCAAATCAAATAATATTAAAAGAGTCTAGGGGAGTCGGGTCACTCATGCAAATACGTAAATGCTCATGTTAAACATAGGAATTCTTAATATTGTTAATTGTTTAGGCTAAAGACACCCATCTCTCGATATTAGTGTCAACCTTAGGTCGAGTCCTATAGAACTTTCGTTATAACTAGAGTCGTCCTACTACACATGCTTAGTCTAATCCGATTCCGTGCCTCTCGAGTTATAGAATGAATTAACAAATTTAATCAATGCAATTGGCCAAATAACAAAGATTAACAAAACAATACAAGCATCTGATATAAACAATTTATCAATATTAGTTCATCCTTATTTTAACATTTACAACTTACTAATTATGCATGGCTTCCTTAATCCCTAGACAAATGAAACTACTCACTCATATTTATAATTAAACTAATACTATTTGATATAATAAGCATGATGAATATGAAATTATAAAGGAAATTAACTTGTTAATAAAATGTGCTACACTAAGTGAATGAAACTAACAATTCTAATGTGGAAAAAAATGAAACTATGATTAACTAATGTTACGATTAACTAAATGATTCGTAAGGTAAATGACGAAAATGAATACTAACATAAAACTAGAATTAGGATTATCGCAATAGAGAAATATAACTCGGAAATGAAGAACAAATAACCCAAATGCTTGAATGGAACGATTGAATTACAACTTTGAAATGTAACCAAGTGTTTGACAAAGTAACAACTAAAAGTTTAACTAATTATGAAACTAAGAAAGACTTGTGTGCTTGAGCTAAAGCTATGAAAGATATGTGAAAGATGAGTAAAAGATATGATAAAAGATATGTAAAAGATATCCCTAAGTGTCGAAGTCCCTCTCCTTTATATAGGGAGAGAGGACTTGGAAAGCTTGTGTCACAGAAGCCAAACCCCGATCGGGGCCTGGGAACCCCGATCGGGGCCTCCTTAATACGGGTACATTGTCTTAATTTCTCCATTTAATGCTTAAGGAATCCTAAGCTATGCCTTTAAACACCTTAATTCTCCGGTTAATTGCATAGTTTAGGGTTTCTTTGAGCATCTAAAGGAGTATCATATGCTTGAGTTTGTGGGCTCCTTGCTTTGGGCTTCATTTTTGGTTTTGCATTTCAATCCATTTCACAAATCTTCATGTTTGGCTTGTCATTCTCCTTTCATGGTCATTTTTGTTTCCATTAGCTTGTTGGACTTTTGGTGCTTGATAATTGTGTTAGGAAAAAGCCTCTAAATACTTAGATTCCTACAAAACATAGCAAAAACGAGCAATGTACCTCGGACACGTAATTAGCTCATAAAAATACTAAACAAAGTATAGTAATCATGTAAAATCTAGCTAAATTAGGGAGTAAAATCATATAAAAATTAGACATATCAAACTCCCCCAAGCTAAACCCTTACTTGTCCTCAAGCAAGCATATAAGACTAAGACAAGAGAGGAAAACAATGAAGTCCCCATAATTGAAATATCCAATTTTAAACTATCAAGCATAATGACTCAAATCCCGAAACAACATGGGCATAAGAATAATGCAAAAACTATTGGATTTCAATTGAAAGACTTCAATTGAACTTTTCGGCTCTTGCATGATCTTTTGACTATTGGACTCTCGCGATACACTCAAACTCATTTTAATGTGAAAGGACATTTGTGAGTCACACTCAGCTATCCTCGACTCATCAGAGTGTGCCCACAATCTAATATGGTAAAAATTTCAAAACTACAAGCCAAAAAACATTCAAATGTAAGAATGAAAAAGCAAGCCATAGGTAAGAAGAAGGTTAATAAGAAATGGGTAAGAAAGGGGAACAAATGATTTATGGTATGTGGAGCTAAGTCAAGCTAGCAACAACCATATGTAAGGATGCTCAATCCCAAAACTATCTCAAAATTTTCAATACAATTCTTAAGAAAAACTCTCCAAAATATATGAATAAAACATGAGAGCTTCTTAAATCATCTTCTTCTTTTTTTCTTTTTTTCCTCATACAAAATATGCTTTTTTTTTTATTCATTTCATGCTTTTTTCTTTCGTTTTCTCTTTTCTTTTTCTTTCTTTCATTTTCCATCATTTTTCCATCATTTTTTTTTCATCTCAAAGCATTAAGACCAAGCTCACAATTATATATCAAAATACAACAAATCCTAAATGAGCATCCAAACACAAATTAATCAAGGCTACTAGCTCAACAAGGTAGGAAATTTATATGTAACTAAGGTAGATTTTTGTGAATGGGTTCAAAAAGGCAAATTTATCATATGAATGGCTCCAAAATGCTAACAAATGAATGCATGCTTATAAAGAAATGAAATTAACCCATACTTGTGCGTTTTTGATGTAGCACAAACCATAAGGAGACCTACACTCACCTAAGAGAGACCAAATATGGATGTATCGGTCTAAAGAGGCTCTACCTTACCAATTTGTGGCTTGCCAAAAGTCAAGATCAAGCTTATTAGGTTCAATTTCAATCTTCAACCTACTATGTCAAGACATCCCCATGAATGCAATTATCCCGTCAAATAATAGAGAAACATTAGCTATTAAGCTAAAATTGGGATATAGAAATGGGTACAACTATGTAAACCATGACCAAAGTAGGCAAGCAAAGCATACGAAGCACACAAATTTCAAAGTTTCATAAATTTTCTAACTAAATGCAACTCCTAAATAAAATGCAAATAAAATCCCCCCCCCCCCCAAGCTAAATACAACATTGTCCTCAATGTACCAACATGTAAAAACACCCAAGCTAACCGTAAAAACAGTTCAAAGCACAAAACAGGGAAGACAAGAGGTTAATATTTAATGGGGAGTGGGAAAAATACAACTAAAGTACAAAGCAAAAATAACTTACTAGACTATCTAGCCTCCCCCAAGCTAGTATGTATACGGAGGATACCTTCATGCATCAATCAAGTAAAGGGCAAAAAGTTGAAACCCTTCCTACCCTTCTTCTTACCACGACCACCACCCGAAGTGTCACCACTACCACTAGGCTCATCACTTTGAAGAGGAGTGACATATTCACCAATATTTTGCCCACTTCCAAGCCCCTCTCCATAGCTACTATAGGCACCATCATAACCACCACAATAGCCTCCTTGAAATGCTTCAACTCCTTAATCCGAACCACAAAAATCCGGACCGACATCATAGTGAGTAGAAGTACCCGCATCATGGTTAGGAGGAGGGAATCCATCCGAGGGATAATGATAAAAAGATGGATGCGGTCCCTCGGGTCGAATCACCCCTTGCCTAGAAAAGTGATCATAAATAGGATACAATGTAAGCCTTTTGTCATCACGAATAACATTAATACTAAGACTAAGGTCACGAATCATATCCGTCACACCAACGCTAGATGTGGAATGACGTGCTTGAGTTGGTGGAACTCGAGCACGACGGTCAACGGTGGTAGCTCGCTCACCTCTAAGTGGCAAATGGTAAGTGGGTCGAATAAAGGGGCAATTATCACGTCGGGGTTTGGTATGGACCAAAGGTTGAAGCTCTCCTGTCTCTCCTGGTAGTGTAATAGAGTCTTGATTACCAATCCTCCAAATCATATCCGGGTGAGAGCTCGGAAACCAATTACAAGATAGGAAATAGTCATAATCTAGTCCATCCCCCCTTTTCCGACTCTCCAAAGGAACCAAATCGGTGGTATCTTGGTTGAAACGACAAACACTGTGGGCAATTCTAGTAACCAACCCACCCAAAACAATGGACCGATTTTTTGCATTACATTGTTTGGTTAAGTGGCTAGCAAATGTGTAAGGAATATTCATTTCCCACTCGGTATCACCGTTTACATTAAGAAAGGCACCTAAAATTTTGATTTTGATACTCCTCACCGAGTGAGGCTCATTCCTCCCAAAGAAAGTCCACCCCATAAATCGTTGCCAAATGCGAATTTCGGGGTAATGGATGTATTGATGAGGGGTATGGTCCCAACCAGTGAATGGGTAGTGAGAAATGGATGCCAGGTCAATTCGGGTAGGTAATATTTGGGTGATTCGGTACACAAACCCTCACAACGTAAAGCAAAAATCTTAGCAAAGTCCAACAAATCCATACGATAAGCATTATTAAACAATCGGAATGATACAAAATGGACAAACCCTTCACGTTTTGATTTATGAAACTCAAAAACTCAAGTGTGAGTTCGGGAAAGGTTAGATAATCCATTTTGTAACAAGCTATCATACTAAGATTTTTAAATAAAGCCTTAACTTGTTTATCAATTCCGATTCTTTTCAAAGAAGCGTGATTGATAAAATTAGTTGCTTTCATACCTTTGGAGCGTAGGAGGACCCAATTATCCCATTGTTTTTTATCACTAAAGACCACTCGGGGATAATCATCATCATGCCATTCCGGTACATCGGGCATTTCAACATCCTCCGCAGCTCGGGAGGATTCCGCATCACCTCTTCTTCTTTTTGGAGCACCTTGGGTAGGAGCCTTTCTAGGTGCCATTTTTCTGAAATTTTAAGACGAAATTTCATCCTAAGGCTACTAAAATCCATCCAAATAACAATAATAGAACAAACTAGTAAGCTAATTCATCCTACAAACATCAATAGAGCACAAGACAATCAATTTTTAGCATAATGAAGCACAAAATCAATTTCCCCCAATTTGAGTTAGGGTATGATAAACTTGATTAAATTGATTGAAATGGATGAAATTAGAGATAAAGAAAGGCAAAACTTACTTGATGATGGTGATGAGTGAATGATTCTTGCAAATCAATGAAGGAATTGATGTTTCCTTTGAGTTTAAGTGAGAAAATGAAGAAAATAGAGGAAGAAGGAGATACCGTCGGGTAGAAATAAGGAATGCTGGATGTCGTTTGTTTATAAAACAGACGAAAAAAACAGACGCTTAGAAAACTGAAACCCCGATCGGGGCCTGGGAACCCCGATCGGGGTTTGCCCTCTGTAAGTCTCTGACTTTTTTTCCGTGTTTTGGATTATTAATTCCCCGAACGGGTTTCCGTGCTTGGGGATGCGTGAATTTCCCCATCGACTCTTCTTGTCTTCATTTTTTCACCTAAAATTCAAAAACAAACATCGTCGAGTCTAGTTAAGTAGAAAAACAATAAATAACGGAAAATAAGAAAAATAAAGAAAATGAAATGAAAGCAAATAAAAGCTTGGGTTGCCTCCCAAGAAGCGCTGGTTTAACGTCCCGCACGACGTATGAAGTTCGAGTCGGTTCAAGTGTCCATGTGAACTCCCTCGATTATCCCAACGATCGCATTCTCATGGTAGACCTTACCACCGATTTGAAACTCTCCCCCCTTCAAAATTTTCCCATCATCAACAAAGTGTGAGCTTTCCTCCATTGATAACTCTTCTCAATCCAACTCATTCTCCAAAGCATCCATCTCCTCATTCCCAATCTCGTCATCACCTGCAAATGATTCTAATACCAAGAGTGCCACCAAAGGGTCTTTCGCCAAAGACCGAGAGATAGAGGCATCTATGACAATGTCCAAAACATCAATAGAAAAGAAAGACTCTTCAAACATGGGATTCTTCATGGCACTATTCAAGTTAAATGTGACCTTATCGTCACCCACTTCCAATGTTATTTTACCTTTCTCGACATCCATGATTGCACATGCGGTATGTAAAAAGGGTCTTCCCAAAATAATTGGGATTTAGGCATCCTCGGGCATGTCAAGAAAAATAAAATCAACCGGAATAAAAAATTTACCAACTTTGACGGGAACATCCTCCAAAACTCCCAAATGGCGTTTTATAGAACGATCCGCCATTTGCAAAGTGACACTAGTACATTTCAAGACTCCCATATTAAGCTTAGCACAAATAAAGTAAGGAATGACACTTACACTAGCACCTAAATCACATAAAGCTATATCAATTTGATAGGTACCAATTGTGCATGGAATGGAAAAACTACCGGGATCTTTTAACTTAAGAGGGGACTTGTTTTGCAAAAGAGCACTACACTCAGCAGTGAAGGCTATAGTTTCAACTTCGTCAAAAGTCCTCTTCTTAGTTAAAATGTCTTTGATGAACTTAGTGTAAGACGGAATTTGAGTGATTAATTCGGTAAAAGGAACAGTTACCTGGAGGTTCTTCACAACTTCCATAAATTTACCGAATTGAGTGTTCTTGTGATGCTTTGCCAATCTATGAGGGAAAGGCACTTTGACTTTTTCCGTCTCCTTTGTCTCAACAACCTTTTTTGAAGGAGCATCCTCCACATCTTTGACTTGTTCAACCACAATAGGATCATCCACCCGCTCGGGCATAACCTCATCTTTCTAACCACTGGATGAAACCTCCAACTCAATAAGCTCCTTCTCATCGTCTTTGGGCATGGGTGACTCATCATACTTTGTACCACTTCTCAAGGTGATTTCATTGAGAGTATCATGTGGTTGCTCACCTTGAGGTGGTAATTGACCCGGTCTCCTTTGAGAGCTAGAAGTGGCTAGTTGAACCATTTGTTGCTCTAGCATTTTGATTGCGGAACCATGGCTTTGATCATTTTTTTGAAATTGAGCCAACATTTCTCATTGAGTCTTAGCCAATTGCACTACCAAGAACTTGAGTTCTTGATAGTTTTGTTGGACATTTTGAGGTGGTGGAACTTGGGTTGGTTGGGAGTTTTGGGTTGGTGGTCTTTGTTGGTAGTTTTGACTTTGATAACCCTGTGGATAATTGAATCTTTGTTGTGGGACATAGGCATTTTGTTGAGCTTGAGGCACAAAACTTTGTTGGGGTTGAGGATTGAGCACGTTGTTGCTTTTGTAGGACAAGTTGGGGTGGAATTTTGTGTTCGGGTTGTAAGTATTGGAAAAGGTACCCGGTGGATAAGAACTTTGTTTAAAAGTTTGAAAAGCACATACCTCTTCCATAGTGGATTGGAACACATTAGAGTAATGACCCGCACCTCCACAACTCTCGCAAACAACAATTTTACTAGTAGAAGACACGCATTGAGTTGATGACCCGCTTGTTGAGCCTCCAACTTTTCTTGGAGCAAAATGATTTGATTCTTCAAGATGCTAGTGTCGGCGACTCCCTCTCCTCCTTGGATGGGTGCACTCCGGGAATTAACATATTGGGCATCGTGGATCGCCATAGATTCAATGGTGGCATGAGCAATATTCGTGTCAATTTCTTGAAAACGCCCATTGTTGGCGGAATCAAGAATTGTTCGGGATTAAGCACAACACCCATTGTAGATTGTTATGGCAAGGAACCAAGCATCCAACCCATGGTGTGGGCATTGCCTTTGGAGCTCCTTGTACCTCTCCCAAGCTTCATATAAGCTCTCAAGAGCTTGTTGACGGAATCCCGTGATTTGGCTCCTCAAAGTTTGAGTTTTCTCGGGTGGAAAAAACTTTTGATAGAAAGCAAGAGCCAATGTCTCCCAATTTGTCACTCCCATGGTGGCACGATCAAGGCTATTGATCCAAAGCTTTGCCTTGCCCTTCAAAGAGAAATGGAAAAGTATTTCCCTAATTTGGGCTTGAGTGACACCCGTTTGGCGAATCATGGAGCAATAGTCACAAAAGTTTTGCACATGCAAATTGGGATCCTCCAAAGGACTTCCCCCAAATTGCTTCATCTTCACAAGGGTAATGAAAGCTGGTTTGATCTCGAATTCCGGGGCGGTAATTTGAGTGGTGGTGATACCGGCCGGAAGCATAGCCGCGGTGGGCATGGAATGATCGGAAAGTTTCACCATTCTCCTAGGTGGTGGTGATGATGATGAACTAGAAACCTCCTCTTTTTCAAGATTATCCATATCGTCTAAATAAGACTTTCTGGCACTTTCAACTTGCACGGGTGAAGAGGCGTCTTTTACTTCTTTCCAAAAGCGTCGTCTTCTACGAAAGGTTTTCTCGGGCTCGGAATCCGGTAAAAGTAATTCTTCTTCACGAGAAGACCTGGGCATAAGGCAACAATCTTTAACGAAATTGTAAGTATGGTCTCAAGGAACAAGTGCTCCTAAAGACAAGAGAAAAAATGATAGAAATCTACAAATCAAAAACGAAATAAAACCGTATCCCTGGCAAGGGCGCCAAAATTTGATAGGATATATCGCACACCTATGCAAAGATAAATTTCCCTAGACACAAATAAATGTAGTACGAGGGGACGAACACAAGGAGACGGGAATTTCGTTATGAAATGCTATGAATGGACTACTATCAAGTCGATTTAACGGTTTGGTTTGGTTTGATGTTTTAGTTAACTATGATGCAAATCAAATAATATTAAAAGAGTCTAGGGAGTCGGGTCACTCATGCAAATATGTAAATGCTCATGTTAAACATAGGAATTCTTAATATTGTTAATTTTTTAGGATAAAGACACCCATCTCTCGATATTAGTGTCAACCTTAGGTCGAGTCCTAGAGAACTTTCGTTATAACTAGAGTCGTCCTACTACACATGCTTAGTCTAATCCGATTCCATGCCTCTCGACTTATAGAATGAATTAACAACTTTAATCAATGCAATTGGCCAAATAACAAAGATTAACAAAACAGTACAAGCATGTGATAGAAACAATTTATCAATATTAGTTCATCCTTATTTTAACATTTACAACTTACTAATTATGCATGACTTTCTTAATCCCTAGACAAATAAAACTACTCACTCATATTTATAATTAAACTAATACTATTTGATATAATAAGCATGATGAATATGAAATTATAAAGGAAATCAACTTGTTAATAAAATGTGCTACACTAAGTGAATGAAACTAACAATTCTCATGTGGAAAACAATGAAACTATGATTAACTAATGTTACGATTAACTAAATGATTCGTAAGGTAAATGACGAAAATGAATACTAACATAAAACTAGAATTAGGATTACCGCAAAAGAGAAATATAACTCGGAAATGAAGAACAAATAACCCAAATGCTTGAATGGAAAGATTGAATTACAACTTTGAAATGTAACCAAGTGTTTGACAAAGTAATAACTAAAAGTTTAACTAATTATGAAACTAAGAAAGACTTGTGTGCTTGAGCTAAAGCTATAAAAGATATGTGAATGATGCGTAAAAGATATGATAAAAGATCTGTAAAAGATATCCCTAAGTGTCGAAGTCGCTCTCCTTTATATAGGGAGAGAGGACTTGAAACGCTTGTGTCACAGAAGCCAAACCCTGATCGGGGCCTCCTTAATCCGGGTACATTGTCTTAATTTATCCATTTAATGCTTAAGGAATCCTAAGCTATGCCTTTAAACACCCTAATTCTCCGGTTAATTGCATAGTTTAGGGTTTCTTTGAGCATCTAAAGGAGTATCCTATGCTTGTGTTTGTTGGCTCCTTGCTTTGGGCTTCATTTTTGGTTTTGCATTTCAATCCATTTAACAAATCTTCATGCTTGGCTTGTCATTCTCCTTTCATGGTCCATTTTGTTTCCATTAGCTTGTTGGACTTTTGGTACGTGCTAATTGTGTTAGGAAAAAGTCTCTAAATGCTTAGATTCCTACTAAACATACCAAAAACAAGCAATGCACCTCGGACACGTAATTAGCTCATAAAAATACTAAACAAAGTATAGTAATCATGTAAAATTGAGCTAAATTAGGGAGTAAAATCATATAAAAACTAGACATATAAACCTTGCACATGGAGCATTGAATGAAGCCGAAATAGAAAAGGGATGAAGTTCCAAAGAGGACTCAAGGCAATGATGGCATCAGAAAAGTCGAGTTAGAATGGAAGGATTAGTAGAACATGAAGATAGAGTGGTCGATCGAGTTACCTTTGAAGGACAAAGATCGGAAGTGGTTGGGTTGCAGATGACGGCTGTCGAGAATCATTAATGGAGGAGAGCATGAATGTGGAAGATGAAGAGGGACGAGATGAGCACTTTGGAGATGGCAATGGAGGATAGTGAACAAAATGTGGTGGATAATATTTGTCTTTGATAAATATTTGTTATTTGTTGAAATTTGAGACAAAATTTGAAAGACTGATTCTTATGGCTTTGATCATAAGAAATTGGCTTATTGTACCGATTTTGATTTAAAATATTTTTCAATATACTTACCATTAACCAAAAAAAAAATCTAGAATTGAAAGTCTAAAAATGAAAGACACGGCGGAAGCTAAGACTCATTATTAGCGGCGTTCCCTTTAATCCCACGCATGCGCAAACAAATACCTACTAAACTCCTGCTCACCATTTCTAATGGAACACAACATGTTTGAAAACAGATAAGGGGTCAGTAACATCATACATCAACCAATGCAACAACATAGTTAAGCAATCACAACAAGATAACCAAGTATCCAACAACCAGTAAACAACAACATCTCCAACTCCACTAACCTGAGTTCCCGCCGAAGCAGTCACCCTTGCCAGCGTCCGGCTGCATATCTGAACGTCGTACCACAAACCGATGCCAGACCGCAGGAATAGACATCAAAAGCCCCTCTCATCGCAACAACAGTTTTCGGAACATTAATGTGCACATCCCCCTCGTGACGGGAGAGCCACGAGAGGCAAATTCGGGGTGTGGAACTGTCTCCCATCCGACCACCAATATAGAACCAATAACCATCACCATCACAATCACAACACCATCACCGTAACCATCAACAACAATCATCATCAACAATATCATCAACAACATCATCAACAATATCATTAACATAAATCAACATATAAAAGAACTGAGTAGAGAAAACCTACCTCAAGGCAATTCTGCAAACAATGACGCACAACTAGAATTCTTCCTCTACGAATCCTTCTCCTAATAATATACAATAGTCTAGATTAATAACCATCTAATTCCCCATACCCAAATTAGATTAGGGTTTCAATAAGACTACCCAACAATACTAATTAAATTAGAGATATGTATACTTGCAACGAGACTGATGCGAAAGAACGACTCCGACGATCCAACAATGTCAATCTCAAGCTTTAGTGATGAATGAGGATGATTAAAGGGGAGATTGGAGAGTGTTTAAGATAGTTTTAGGGTTTTATAATGAGTGTTTAACTGACGGATTAAGATATATAACCCCTTAATCATCGTAATTGAATACCGCTTGAAAAATACGTTAGACCGGTGCACTCGATCGAGTGCTCAAAAAACTCGGCCGAGTACACTGCACTTGGTCGACAACTCTCGATACTTGGCCAAGTGCCACTTAAGCAGAAGGCTACCTAAGCGACAGACTCTACTACTCGGCCGAATGCAACTCACTCGGCCGAGCAAATACTACATTTGGTTGAGTCCCCCCTACTCGATCGAGTACTGGGTTACCATCATAGGGAGCATAACAGGTCCCTCCTTTCCTAGACCGGCCCGCCTCCCTGTCGGCCCTGCCTGTTCTGGCCCAGCCCAGTGACGTTTAGGTATATGTGAAACCATAACGGATGGTATTCTTCTTAGGTATACCTTTCAAATTCTGATCTGACCCGACCCGACGCGCCTTGTTTTCTAGGGTCAAGACCCAAAAATTTGACTTAGCGACCCGTTCAACCCGAACCCGGAATGACTCGTTATTCAGGGGCGAAAGCTGACCTGTTGGGTCAACGATAAATACAAATTAAAATATTTATATTTATATATTATATTTCAAAAATAGAGTTAATAAATTATTACTTTTAATACTTCAAATTACAAACACGATTGAAAAAATAATTTTATATAATTTTTATAATATTTAATGATCATATAATTATTAAAAAGCTTTATTTTAATAATTATGTCAATATAATTAATGTAAATATTAAATATGATTAGAATACTATTTAATAAAAAAAATCAAAAAAATGCGTTATAGGCTATTTCTTGACCCATATTCTGCCCCTAACTCAACCCGTGGACTGTATGACCCAACTCGTATTCTAACCCGACCCGGGTCCTTACCCGCCCAAATCGTTTGACAGGTCTAGTCTTAAGGGTAACACAGATTGTTGAAAATGATACTCAAAGAAATAATATGTATTGTATGTAGCAACGAAAGAAATAGAATAAATGTTTCAGGAGGAATATGTTGTATATTGCGGCTGTCAATATCTTTCTTGTGAATTATGTTACAATGATTGTGTGCTCTACTTATATAATACTATAATTATAGCCCTAAAATGATGTGTGTTAAAGGATGGAATTACAACCAATTACAACTTATAGTTGGCTGCATATTTTACAGCTTGCATTCAAACTAATATGTCCTTTTTCTCTTGTACGAGTAAGTTGCATGTTTGCATTGCATTTCTCTGCTCTTTGGCTTCCACTATAAGCATGTGCCTCATCTTTATGTTGCTTCACTCCGTTTTCCCTTTTACACCCCATCAAGATTAGAGTGTGAGATACTCATCACTCTCATCTTGTGTAGCAGCCATGTATGATGATTAGCTGTCAAAGGCTTAGTTAAGATGTCTGCTATCTTGTTTGTAGATGGAACATATGTAGGATTAATGATCCATTTTTTTTTTCTCTTATACTCCCTCTTATCCACAGCAAACTACCCATTTGACGTTCCACAACCTACGAGCACTTTGACCATATTTTTCTTCATATATATATTACAGAGTAATATTTTGTGTCGAAATTATAATTTTCGAAACCTCTGAGACACTAAATATGTCAATTTTTCATACAAATTTTTATATTTTGACAAAATATAATCAAGATCGATATTTAACAAGTTTGACGTAAAATAGTGTATGAGTAGTTTGGTATAGACATGGGGGAGTATAATGGTAATCAATCTCTATATATGTGGTTCTCTCACGAAGAACTGGATTTTTTGTTGTAGATATGGTAACCTGGTTATCGTACTTTAGGGCAACTGAACCACTTTTTTAGAGACAAAAATCTTATAGTAGGGACAAAAGCCAAGTGACCTCAGATGGGGTAAGGACCATGACCTTGTATTTTGCATCTGTTGAGGAACTAGCAACTACATGTTACTTCTTGGACTTCTAGGAAATAGATGAGTTTCCTAACAAAACCCCGTAGTTGCCCTACAAGAATATAGGCATACTTCTTCTAAATCCTCCATGGAAAAATGCATTTTTAACATCTATTTGGCATAAATACTAAATTTTCATAGCTGTATTGCAAGTAAAGCTCTTACCGTAGACATGTTTGTCACGGGTGTAAAAGTTTCATAATAATTCACTCCATGTCTTTGTCTACATCCTTGAAACAAAGGCCTGGCTTTGTGTCTTTCTAGGGACTCATCTACTTTATATTTTAATGCGTAAATTGATTCAAAATTAATTGTTCTTCTTCTTGGTGGTAGGTTTGTGACTGTCCATATTTCATTTTCTTCTAGGACATCTAACTCATTGTTCATGGCTGCAACCATTCAACTTTATGTACTACTTCATGAAAGTTTGATGGTTCTTCTCCATTTTCAATTTTAGTGACCATGATGGCAAACCTTGAAGCCATAAGAGTATCGGTAACACCAGAGGCATGTAGTGTATGCTAATTGGTGTTCTTGCCTTTGACATTAACAACAAAGTCTTTCATCCACTCAAGTTATTTTATTAGTCTTTCAGATCTTCTATGCATTTTTAGAATCCTTGAGCTTTCATTTGTTGTATGGTCTTCTGTTTTCTCTAATTGATAAATGCTCCCTTTGTCTCCACTATCAGAATCAGATTCCTATGCCCTTGTAGCTAGGGATGTACACTTTCTCACCCGGACCGGAAGCGTCGGACTGGACCAGACCGGTCAGCCACAGGTCTGGTTTGCGGGTTGTGAGAATTTGAGAACTGGTCCACCGGTCCTAGCCGGTCTAAACCGGGGTCGACCCGGTGAACCCGGTTGATGGACCGGCATGCTGCACTCGGCACTTCACCATGCTGCACCATTTGACATACTTCCAAACTTCCAAAATCCAAACTATGATCATTGATAATATATAATCAAATTAAATCTTTATTAGAATCTAATATTTACTATAACTTCTAAATCTTTGCCTCTTAAACTACCTCCTCATAAATAGGAAATAATAGTAATTATGATTTATTCTTTATTTTCTTTTTTAATTTGTAAGGCATAATTTTCTAATATTAAACCCTAGTCCCTTACGGCCTTACCAGTTCCACATTCATACATCATACGTTTCTTTTTTTTTTTTCATCTCCAACCTCCATATTTGTGAAGAACTCCATCAATATTTATAGGTATTCTTCTTTTGAATTCAATATTAGTATACTTTGGTTATATATTGGTTTTTTGTAAGTTATATAATGACATGATTACATGAATATGTGGGTAATGTATATTTTTAATGATTCAAGTTATAATGCTGTTTATTTATTCTAATTTCAGTATGTTGTTAACGACTTCACGCTATAGTTTAGTACTACTGCATTACTGCGGACTGCTTACTGCCCTACTGGTCTACTCGAGTTTTACTGCAATTACTAATTGTATTGATTAGAACTTGGATAATTAGATAGTCTGTTAGTGTACTGTTAAAGTGCTATGGTCTATGAATGCTATCATGATTTGATGTAGTACTAGACTACTAGTGTACTACTGTCTAGTGCTAAAGTGCTATGTATAATTAGTACAAGTGTGTAGTGTATCATGATGCTGCATATAGTAGTGTACCATTGATTATTATTCATACGTGTAGTCGTGTAGATGTAGTAGACTAGTAGTGTTCCATTGATTATAATCCATGCAGTAGAGTACTATTTAGGAACTCTAATATTCGGTAGAGTAATGTTTTTTGCGTATTAGTATCATTATTCATTATCGTCTACATATAAATTTTGAATTATATCTTGGTTTTATCTAACCAATTTTATTCTATATTCTGTAGATGGAGAGTACAATACACAAAAGAAGAAGATCTTGCGTCAATTTAGACGGTGATGAAACTCATGTAAGTGACGATGATTATATAGCGGAACCTAACGAGCAATAATCAAGGAATGCTTTGTTACACCCTCGACCTCCAGTTGAAGGGCGTGAATATATCATTGTTAATAGGAAAGCTGGTTATTGGGTGCATTTTCGTGATTACATGGAACATGGTAAGCGAAGGTCTGAATGTATTTATTGTGAGAATAAAACATTTGCGTCGGATGGTACTAAAAATGGTTCAAAAAATATAAAAAATCATTGGAACAATTGTCCTGCTAATCCTGATGCCCCTGTAAATAAATCAAAAGGGAAACAAACTGAGCTAGTTTTTGATAGATATGGTAACGACGGGGAAGGTCATTTAAGGGGTTGGACTTTGGATTTGAACAAGGTTAGGGAAGCTGTGGTTTATATGATTGTGGTTGATGAGTTGCCATTTAGGTTTGTTGAAAAACCTGGGTTTACCCGTCTTATGACTGTAACTTGTCCTTCATTTAAAATTCCATCCCGCGTTACTATTGCTCGAGATACTTACCAACTTTACTTGGATGAAAAGGCAAAACTAAAAGAGATGTTTATAAAGTCATGTCAAAGAGTATCATTTACCACTGACACATGGACAAGCATTCAAAAAATTAATTATATGTGTTTAACTGACCACTTTCTTGATAATGATTGGACCTATCATAAGAATATCATTGTCTTTTGCACGATCTATAGTCATAAGGGTAAAGATATTTCTAATGTTCTTGAGGATTTCTTTAAATCATGGGGGTTGGAGGATAAAGTGTTCACCTTGACAGTTGATAATGCTAGTTCAAATGACACGGCATGTGTAGAATTGAAAAACCTTCTTTAAAGGAAGCAAAACTTAGTCGCTAGAGGGAATTATATGCATGTGATATGTGCAACCCACATATTTAACCTTATTGTATGGGATGGGTTGAAAATGAATAAAAAGTCCATAAATAAGGTAAGGTATGCGGTTAAGTTTGCTATGAGTTCCCCAAATAGGAAATAGTACTTCAAACAATGTGCTCGCAAGTATACAATATGTAAGTTAGATTTATCTCTTGATTGTCCTACTAGATGGAATTCTACATTTACCATGTTAAATACTGCCTTGAAATATAAGGATGCACTTGGTGATATTGATGTTCCGATTAATCCCCGTGGTGATGACCTTGATTCAAGTGTTGAGTATGTAGATGAATATGGCAATCTAATTGAAGAGGAAATTAAAATTCTGGTTGTCCTAGCGATTATGATTGGATTGTTGTAGAATCATTGGTAAAACTCTTGGAAGATTTTAAAGTCTTGACAGATGACGTTTCTGGTTCATTGTATGTTTCTAGTAATTCTACTTTTTTCTACATTGCTCGTGTGCTTGAACAATTAAATAAGTGGGGTAAAAGCAATAATGGGGATTTTAGACTTATGGCATCTACGGTGAAGGAGAAATTTGACAAGTATTGGGGGGATGTGGAGAAAATGAATGTGTTACTATATATGGGTGCTATTCTTGATCCCACGGTGAAGTTAGTGGGATTAAAATTTGCTTTCACTCGTATATATGGGGCACCTAAAGATGAGAAGTTGAAAGATGAAGTGTACAAAAAAGCAATTAATCTTTTTGATGAGTATAGGCGATTGTATGGCTCTTCTACTACTTAAAATGAGGATTTAGAGTCTACCGTTCGACAAGATGACTTATTAGATTTCAAAAAATCCATTGAAATGCAAGTTCGGCTTAGGGTGTCATATATTGACATAGTGGAAATTAAACGGTCATAGGTATCCAATTTTAGCACGCATGGCTCGTAATGTTTTGGGAATGCCTATTTCTACGATAGCCTCAGAATCCACATTTAGTGTCGGTCGTCGTCACCTCACTCCATTTAGAAGTTCTCTGTCTTCTAAGGTAATCTCTAAATTCTTTCTTACCATTACTTTTATACAACTTATTTTGTGTTAGTCATATCATAATCGTTTTATATTTTATTTATCTTATGTTAATAAAGCTTGTGGAAGCGCTTTTATGTACCCAAGATTGGATTCGTCGGAGAGACGAAAGTGGACTTCACGTGGAGGACACGTTGAAAGAATTAAAATTCGAACAAGGTCAGCTACTCATCTTTTATAAGTTTCATTATATATATATATATTAGTATTATTATTAGTGTATGTGTATCACTCAATATTTTAAATGGACTTATTGTTTAGTATTTTAACCTTATTATTTATTTTGACTAGAGTTGGAGAATACAACAATTGTTGATGGACCATGACGATTTTTCGGACTTTGGAGTCTTCGACGTTGCTTATCATTGAAGAT
>JAIUZE010020031.1:0-25630 GCA_022085475.1 Heliosperma pusillum
ACGATAAATTCCGATAAATCTTAATAAAAATAAATTAAATTTATTATTTTTCAAATAAAATTTCGGTCTTTAAAATTACGAGGCGAGTCGGGAAAAGTCAACGAAAGTCAAAGTTGACTAAAAAGTCAAGAAAAGTCAATGATGACTTAAAAGTCAAGAAAAGTAAATGACGACTTAAAAGTCAAGAAAAGTCAATGACGACTTTTAAAAAGTCAAGAAAAGTCAAAGACGACTTTAAAGTCAAGAAAAGTCAAAGATGACGAAAAACGTGATTTTCATGAAATCTCTCTCAGAAATTCCAAATACGAACTCGGAATTTCAAAATACGACTCGAAACAAAAATTCCTATTTTAAAAACTTAAGTCTGCTTAAAAGTGTTAGTAAATATTTTTACTAGAAAAATTGGGTACTTTTCGGGTTGTTACAGTAACAATTGGTAATGAAGCAAGGAAGACTCATTGTTCACACAAGGAGTTACAATGCAAACATTGGGTAATGAAGCAAGGAAGACTCATTGCTCACACAAGGAGTTACAATATAACAAAGGGTAATAAAGCAAGGAAGACTCATTGTTCACACAAGGAGTTACAATGCTACAATGGGTAATGAAGCATGAAAGACTCATTGTTCACGCAAAGGAGTTACAATGTAACAATGGGTAATTAAGCAAGGGAGAGTCATTGGTCGCACAAGAAGTTACAATGCAAACAATGGGTAATGAAGCAAGGAAGACTCGTTTTTGACACAACGAGTTACAATGTAACAATGGGTAATGAAGCAAGGAAGACTCATTGTTCACCCAAGGAGTTATAATGCAAACAATGGGTAATGAAGCAAAGAAGACTCATTGTTCACACAAGGAGTTACAATGCAAACAATGGGTAATGAAGCATGTAAGACTCATTGTTCACACAAGGAGTTACAATTCAAACAATGGGGAATGAAGAAAGGAAGACTCATTCTTCACACAAGGAGTTACAATGCAAACAGTGGGTAATGAAGCAAGGAAGACTCATTGTTCACACAAGGAGTTACAATGTAACAATGGGTAATGAAGCAAGGAAGACTCATTGTTCACACAAGGAGTTACATGCAACAATGAGTAATGAAGCCAAGAAGACTCATTGTTCACACAATGAGTTACAATGTAACAATAGGTAATGAAGCAAGGAAGACTCATAGTTCACACAAGGAGTTACAATGCAAACATTGGGTAATGAAGCAAGGAAGACTCATTGTTCACACAAGTATTTACAATGCAACAATGGGTAATGAAGTAAGGAAGACTCATTGTTCACACCACGAGTTCCAATGTTACAATGGGTAATGAAGCAAGGAAGACTCATTGTTCACACAAGGAGTTACAATGCAACAATGGCTAATGAAGCAAGGAAGACTCATTGTTCACACAAGGAGTTACAATGCAACAATGGGTAATGAAGCAAGGAAGACTCATTGTTCACACAAGGAGTTACAATGTTACAATGGGTAATGAACCAAGGAAGAGTCATTGTTCACACAAGGAGTTACAATACAACAATGGGTAATGAAGCAAGGAAGACTCATTGTTCACACAAGGAGTTACAATGTTACAATGGGTAATGAAGCAAGGAAAACTCATTGTTCACACAAGGAGTTACAATGCAACAATGGGTAATGAAGCAAGGAAGAGTCATTGTTCACACAAGGAGTTACAATGCAAACAATAGGAAATGAAGCTTGGAAGACTCATTGTTAACACAAGGAGTTACAATGCAACAATGAGTAATGAAGCAAGAAAGACTAATTGCTCACACAAAGAGTTACAATATAACAATGGGTAATGAAGCAAGGAAGACTCATTGTTGACCCAAGGAGTTACAATGCAAACAATGGGTAATGAAGCAAGGAAGAGTCATTGTTCACACAAGGAGATACAATGCAAACAATGGGTAATGAAGCAAGGAAGACTCATTGTTCACACAAGGAGTTACAATGCAACAATGGGTAATGAAGCAAGGAAGACTCATTGTTCACACAAGGAGTTACATGTAACAATGGGTAATGCAAACATTGGGTAATGAAGCAATGAAGAGTCATTGTTCACACAAGGAGTTACAATGTAACAATGGGTAATGAAGCAAGGAAGACTCATTGTTCACACAAGGAGTTACAATGCAACAATGGGTAATGAAGCAAGGAAGACTCATTGTTCACACAAGGAGTTACAATGCAAACAATGGGTAATGAACCAAGGAAGTCTCATTGTTCACACACGGAGTTACGATGCAAACATTTGGTAATGAAGCAAGGAAGACTCATTGTTCACACATGGAGTTACAATGCAACAATGGGTAATGAAGCAAGGAAGACTCATTGTTCACACAAGGAGTTACAATGTAACAATGGGTAATGAAGCAAGGAAAACTCATTGTTCACACAAGGAGTTACAATGCAACAATGGGTAATGAAGCAAAGAAGAGTCATTGTTCACACAAGGAGTTACAATGCAAACAATAGGAAAGGAAGCTAGGAAGACTCATTGTTAACACAAGGAGTTACAATGCAACAATGAGTAATGAAGTAAGAAAGACTCATTGCTCACACAAAGAGTTACAATATAACAATGGGTAATGAAGCAAGGAAGACTCATTGTTGACCCAAGGAGTTACGATGCAAACAATGGGTAATGAAGCAAGGAAGAGTCATTGTTCACACAAGGAGATACAATGCAAACAATGGGTAATGAAGCAAGGAAGACTCATTGTTCACACAAGGAGTTACAATGCAAACAGTGGGTAATGAAGCAAGAAAGACTCATTGTTCACACAAGGAGTTACAATGAAACAATGGGTAATGAAGCAAGGAAGACTTACTTTTCACACAAGGAGTTACAATGCAACAATGAGTAATGAAGCCAAGAAGACTCATTGTTCACACAATGAGTTACAATGTAACAATGGGTAATGAAGCAAGGAAGACTCATTGTTCACAAAAGGAGTTACAATGCAAACATTGGGTAATGAAGCAAGGAAGACTCATTGTTCACATAACGAGTTAAAATGTAACAATGGGTAATAAAGCAAGAAAGACTCATTGTTCACACAAGTATTTACAATGCAACAATGGGTAATGAAGCAAGGAAGACTCATTGTTCACACAAGGAGTTACAATGTAACAATGGGCAATGAAGCAAGGAAGACTTATTGTTCACACAAGGAGTTACAATGCAACAATGGGTAATGAAGCAAGGAAGAGTCATTGTTCACACAAGGAGTTATAATGCAAACAATGGGTAATGAAGCAAGGAAGACTCATTGTTTCCACAAGGAGTTACAATGCAAACAATGAGTAATGAAGCAAAGAAGACTCACTGTTCACACAAGGAGTTATAATGTAACAATGGGTAATAAAGCAAGGAAGACTCATTGTTCACGCAAGTTGTTACAATGCAAACAATGGGTAATGAAGCAAGGAAGACTCACTTTTCACACAAGGAGTTACAATGCAACAATGAGTAATGAAGCCAAGAAGACTCATTGTTCACACATGGAGTTACAATGTAACAATTGGTAATGAAGAAAGGAAGACTCATTGTTCACACAAGGAGTTACAATGAAAACATTGGGTAATGAAGCAAGGAAGACTCATTGTTCACACAACGAGTTAAAATATAATAATGGGTAATGAAGCAAGAAAGACTCATTGTTCACACAAGGAGTTACAATGCAAACATTGGGTAATGAAGCAAGGAAGACTCATTGCTCACACAAGGAGTTACAATATAACAAAGGGTAATAAAGCAAGGAAGACTCATTGTTCACACAAGGATTTACAATGCTACAATGGGTAATGAAGCATGGAAGACTCATTGTTCACGCAACGGAGTTACAATGTAACAATGGGTAATTAAGCAAGGGAGAGTCATTGGTCGCACAAGAAGTTACAATGCAAACAATGGGTAATGAAGCAAGGAAGACTCGTTGTTGACACAACGAGTTACAATGTAACAATGGGTAATGAAGCAAGGAAGACTCATTGTTCACCCAAGGAGTTACAATGCAAACATTGGGTAATGAAGCAAAGAAGACTCATTGTTCACACAAGGAGTTACAATGCAAACAATGGGTAATGAAGCATGTAAGACTCATTGTTCACACAAGGAGTTACAATTCAAACAATGGGGAATGAAGAAAGGAAGACTCATTGTTCACACAAGGAGTTACAATGCAAACAATGGGTAATGAAGCAAGGAAGACTCATTGTTCACACAAGGAGTTACAATGGAACAATGGGTAATGAAGCATGGAAGACTCATTGTTCACACAAGGAGTTACAATGCAAACAATGGGTAATGAAGCAAGGAAGACTCATTGTTCACACAAGGAGTTACAATGTAACAATGGGTAATGAAGCAAGGAAAACTCATTGTTCACACAAGGAGTTACAATGCAACACTGGGTAATGAAGCAAGGAAGAGTCATTGTTCACACAAGGAGTTACAATGCAAACAATAGGAAAGGAAGCTAGGAAGACTCATTGTTAACACAAGGAGTTACAATGCAACAATGAGTAATGAAGTAAGAAAGACTCATTGCTCACACAAAGAGTTACAATATAACAATGGGTAATGAAGCAAGGAAGACTCATTGTTGACCCAAGGAGTTACAATGCAAACAATGGGTAATGAAGCAAGGAAGACTCATTGTTCACACAACGAGTTATAATATAACAAAGGGTAATGAAGCAAGGAAGACGCATTGTTCACACAAGGAGTTACAATGCAACAATGGGTAATGAAGAAAGGAAGACTCATTGTTCACACAAGGAGTTACAATGTAACAATGGGTAATGAAGCAAGGAAGACTTACTTTTCACACAAGGAGTTACAATGCAACAATGAGTAATGAAGCCAAGAAGACTCATTGTTCACACAATGAGTTACAATGTAACAATGGGTAATGAAGCAAGGAAGACTCATTGTTCACAAAAGGAGTTACAATGCAAACATTGGGTAATGAAGCAAGGAAGACTCATTGTTCACATAACGAGTTAAAATGTAACAATCGGTAATAAAGCAAGGAAGACTCATTGTTCACACAAGTATTTACAATGCAACAATGGGTAATGAAGCAAGGAAGACTCATTGTTCACACAAGGAGTTACAATGTAACAATGGGCAATGAAGCAAGGAAGACTTATTGTTCACACAAGGAGTTAAAATGCAACAATGGGTAATGAAGCAAGGAAGAGTCATTGTTCACACAAGGAGTTACAATGCAAACAATGGGTAATGAAGCAAGGAAGACTCATTGTTTACACAAGGATTTACAATGCAAACAATGTGTAATGAAGCAAAGAAGACTCACTGTTCACACAAGGAGTTACAATGTAACAATGGGTAATAAAGCAAGGAAGACTCATTGTTCACGCAAGTTGTTACAATGCAAATAATGGGTAATGAAGCTAGGAAGACTCACTTTTCACACAAGGAGTTACAATGCAACAATGAGTAATGAAGCCAAGAAGACTCATTGTTCACACATGGAGTTACAATGTAACAATTGGTAATGAAGCAAGGAAGACTCATTGTTCACACAAGGAGTTACAATGCAAACAATGGGTAATGAAGCAAGGAAGACTCATTGTTCACACAACGAGTTAAAATATAACAATGGGTAATGAAGCAAGAAAGACTCATTGTTCACACAAGGAGTTACAATGCAAACATTGGGTAATGAAGCAAGGAAGACTCATTGCTCACACAAGGAGTTACTGTAACAACCCGAAAAGTACCCAATTTGCTTAAGCAATAGCTTATGGATACTTTTCAGTAGAACTTAAGTTTTTAATATAGGAATTTTTGTTCCGAGTCGTATTTTGAAATTCCGCGTTCGTATTTTGAATTTTTGAGAGATTTCATGAAAAGACCGTTTTTGGTCATCTTTGACTTTTCTTGACTTTTAAACCGTCTTTGACTTTTCCTTGACTTTTTAAAGTCGTCATTGACTTTTTATTTATTTTTAAGTCGTCTTAAACTTTTCTGAACTTTTAAGCCATTTTGACTTTTTCCGACTTTTAGTCGATTTTGACTTTCGTTGACTTTTCCCGACTCGTCTTGCGATTTTGAAGACCGAAATTTTATTTAAAAAAATTATATTTTTTGATTTATTTTTATTAAGATTTATTAGGATTTATCATAATTTAATATAATTATTTTGAATTTATTCGGAATTTAAAGAATAACTTTTACGGTTTTTAATCGAACGTCATTTAACTATTCCCGACGCATCGTAAGGCGCGCAACAAAATCGAAACTCGACTTTGGCATGAGTCACCCGCGCGTGTCATCGCTTTCCACTCACCATTAGATATTTTATTTATTTTGATTAAAATAATCAAAATATCTAGATATTTACTTACTTTATCGATCCGTCAACGAAGATTACGCAAATCGAGCCAAAACAGACCGAATCCTCACCATGCCACACGGTCCATTTAGTCCTCTAATAGGGCTTGATATTTCATTACTTTTGATTATAATATTATAATATCTAGATATTATTTCACTTTATCGATCAGTTAACGAAAACTACGCAAAACGCTCGAAATCGGACCCGACCAGCTCAACATCACACGGCTCCCTTACCCACTCTTAAGTCTTGATATTTTCATTATTTTTCATTTTAATATCCTAATATCTTGATATTTACTTTATCGTAAATTATATTAAATCGTTTTCAGTAAAATAATTATTAAACGCGAGTCAATTACGTAACAACGAATTCAAAATCCGACAGCCTTATTTGTCTATAAACTCACGGCTCAACCCACTCTCCACTCACCAACAACTTTTCATTTTTACAACAACTCAAATAAAGATCAAAACATCACTTTATTTAATCGTTCTTCGTGTTCTTCATCGTTCATCAATCGTCCTTCATCGTTCTTGAGCAAAACCTCCATAAATCCTTCATTTCTTAATTAAATCCTTCCTAATTTATATTTCTAGGATCTCCTCTTCGCTCTCCATCTTCTAGTACGGTTTATTTTCAATTCCGTCAAGATCGTTTTCAACATTTAATTATGGAAAATTAAGTTTAAGTTCTAATAATTGTTTTTCTTTTTATTTCTTATAGGGGAAGAGTTTGAAGACGAATTTGGAGACTCTTATATTTTGGGTGAAGACTAGTAGAAGGGTTTCTTATTTATATACTTCTTATTATTTTTGTGCTAAGTGATTTTGGCTAGCTAAGGTAACAATTCCGATTTACTCGACGAATTAATGTCACATAGCCTTAGTTTTATTTTTTTAGCTTTTAGTTTATGATTCATGTTATGGTTATTTAGGATTTGAGTTAGTAACATAGCCTTTAGTTTTATTTATTTTGATTTTGGTTCATCTTTATTTTTGGTTCATGTTTTATGATTTATGGATTTTTAGTTAGTAATATGTTAAGTAGTGATTATTATGTTGTTTTATGATTCTTGATGATTTTTATGTTTTATGGAATTTTTATGTGGTTTTATGATTCTTGATGATTTTTAAGTTGTAGAGAATTTTATGATGATTTATTGTTCTTGATAATTTTTAAGTTGTAGGAAATTTTTAGGTTGATTTATTGTTCTTGAAGAATTTTAATGATTTTTACTAAGTTATGATTTTTATGTTGTTTAGGAAATTTTAACAAGTTTGTGGTTCTTGATGAATTTTGATGATTTTTAACAAGTGATGATTTTTTTATGTTGTTTATGAAATTTTAACAAGTTTAGTGTTCTTGACAAATTTTGATGATTTTTAATAAGTATGATTTTTATGGATGTTTGTTAAAATGGTTGGTTGATGATTAAAACATGTTAGAATTTATTTTGTTGTTGTTGGTGTGGAGAACCGTGTAGAGGCAGCCCAAACCGGGCCAAACCAGGCCGGTCCAGGCCGGTTCAGACCGGTCTGGGTTGGTCCATGGTGGGTCCGGGTTTTGGTCTTTGGTTTGTGTCGATGTTTGATTGATTGGTTGTTGTTTTGACGGGTTTTGAATATGTTAAAGCATGCGGGAAATATTAGAAAAAACGGTTTTAAATAAAAAGTGTAAAATCTGCCATTTTTACCAAAACAGGCCGTGGGGCCCAAAACAGGCCCATGTGGGTCCGGCCCAATTCAGCCCGTGGGTCCCACCTTGGGACTCGTGTCGTTTTTTGAGTTATCGTCATTTTTATCGTGTTTTGTAATATTTAGCAAGTGGGAAATATTAATAAGTAAAATATTTAATTAAAAAGGTTTTCATAAAATTATTATTTCTCACATGTTAGAAATTATAATACGAGATTAGTTTACGTTGACATCATTTAAGTCAAGCGGGTTTTGGGTATAATATGATAATTCACATGTTAGAAGTAGTAATAAAATAACATGTAATGAATATGTTGATTTTATGTCTATGTGATAAAGACTCTGCTTCTAGCGGTTTGATCCAACGGGTTTGGTCAAACTAAGATCTAGTCAGCCCCGATTTGACTGATGACCCGTCGCGGGACTCGGGTCGGGGATTTGTCTTCAAGTCGTGTGTATTAATGAATTAGCCTTAGTAGATATGAGGCGATATGATAATTGATTATTATGGATATGCAATTAGTCACATGATAGGATGTTTTCCTGTGACTGTTTAATTATATGGTTGGTGTCGTGTTGACTAAGTACCCATAGAGAATTATAATTATATGGCATGTTAAGTCGTATCTTGACCATGTTTTAAAGGTAACCTCTGAGTTAAGATATTAGTTTTGGTTCGGCCATTGTAATTATAAATGAGTATCTTGGACCATGACATTGATAGGTCCGTACTTTCTTTAACGAGTATATAGTTCATGGTTAATAGCTTTTGTGTCCCGGATTGGTGGGTTTATATCCAAGTCGGGGCATGGTTACCTAATCCACTTTGGGGATGGAGCCAGCTTAAGTACTAGCCATCTCTGCTTAGGGGGGCGCCTAGTAGAGTATCTTGTGTACTTCTGGTCATGAGACGGGGAATGGAATAGCTGTTGTCGCTAGGTCTGATCAGTCTAGGACTAGGATGTTTTCCTACCTTGTGGTATAGCCTCGAGTTACAGAAGTCTTCTATTGACTGTACTAGGAACTTATGCCTGTTTGTAGAAGTATTGGTCTTTCATGTTTGTATGATTCTATGAGTTTTAGAAGGTGAGATGCAAGCCGGCTAAGATTGATAGAGTTTGGATTACCGATTGTTAACTGATTCACATGATTACGTGTTGATTAGGGTTTGAGTGTATCAGGGCCATGTTACATGGTAACCGCTGAGCCAGCATACCAGCTTCCCTACCTCGAGTTATATTTTATTATCGGATTCACATGATAGCTTTCATATGATAGGTTATATGTTAGTTAACTGTTTCATAACATGAAAAGCATATCATATATGTTAAGGTTTTGTATTTTCTATATACATTGCTTTTATGTTTTTCATGTTTCATTAAACTCGACATTTCGTGGCTGGGAGAACTCGGAGTTACTCCCCACTGACTGTGGCTTCCGTGTTTATATTTAATGCGGTCGAACAGGTGGTGATGCATATTTGGGGTACATGGACGAGCTAGCGAGTGAAGTTTTACCTTGGACCTATATTCGGTTCATAGTTTGTATATTATTATACACTAGTTTATTTCCGTATTTATACGGGAGATATGTCTCCCGTCTTGTATATTTATTTTGTAGAATATTATTTCGTTTTGTAACGAACCTTTTTATTATGTAATGACACCTTCGTTATATATTCGTATCTTTTATGTGTTTAAATAAATTTTTTTTCTTTCCGCAAATTTGAGGGTGTCACAATTTCTATTACGTTTGCTACTCTTGTGGTGATTATTGATTTTACTCTCACAATATTTGCAGTTGAATTATTTATTCCCGTTAAATTTATCAAGCTTATGTATTTAAAGAAATAATTTATTTCCTTAAGGTGGTTAGCTTAATGTTCGTAATTTATCTCATTTTTATTATTGTCACTTTCATTATATTCGTTGTTAGTTTCACTACTCACGATGTCATTAATGTTACTTTCGATACTCTCGCATTTAATACCATTAATTTCACTACGTTAGTTGTTGTACCTATATCTTTTACTACACCCGCGACTATTCATTTACTTTTACTAACTGTATTAGACTTATATATATGTATTTAAACAAGTATTAAATATTTAACTAGGATAACATTTAAAAGTGTCCACTATTTTCACTACTCCACAAGGCCACAACTACTATTATTATAATCAATATAAATTATATTGGCATCACATGATGCCATAGTTTTTAATTAAGGAAAGTTATGTAATATTTTTCATAGTATTCATATTTTTCAAATTATGACTTTATGATGTGTGCTATTTGTGCATGTTTTTATCCTTTGTTTTAACTCAGTTTTATATGTCTTTTGCACCATCGTAGGTGATTATTTGAGCTAATATTGTTCTCTAGACATTTCTCGTGTCAAATTGAGTTTTGTAGGTAAAAAGTCATTTTTGCGCCATTTCCTATCAAACTAAGCGATAATCTTGAAACACGAGACTGGAAGCAAGTCTTGGCAAATTAGAAGTGTCTTGGGGTCATTCACTTATCTCGAAGAAGAAAGAAAGTCGGCTTGCATGCCTAGAAGAGATTTGACCAAAGACGAAGGCAAAGTCAATGAATGTCAAGCCTAGACGTTCAAACAAGCATTCCAAGGGTTCACAACACAACACCTATCGAGTTTACATGCATGAAGAAGTGTGAAGGAAGATCAAAGAGCGTAAAATGCCTAGGTACATGCATCCCCGATCGGGGACATGCAAACCCGATCAGGGATGTGAGTATCTACTCGCATTTCGCTTGGTTTACCCCCAATTTATGGGGTGTATTGATGGGTATTCATTCACGCGTCTTCCACGCCCTATATAAGAAGAGCCCCTCAGCACAAATCAACAAATCTCTCAACTCATTGTTTTCTTAGTTCTCTCATAGTTTTAATCCTAAAACATCACTTTTGTTTTAGTTTTATTCTAGTAGTTTTTGATCTTGTAAGAGGGTTGTAAGAAGAAGATTGGTTCTTTATGATACTTTCATGAGTATTCTTGGATGATCATAATCTATCCTAATCCCTTATACAAGTAATATTTCTGTCCTTAATCGGTTTCTATCCATTTCTTGTTTCAATTCAATCATTTAGTCTTTTGTTTGTATTATAATCTAAGTTGTTGTTTTACTATTGTTGTTCTCACTTTCCACCATTGTTATCATCGTAATAACTTATGTATTACATTCATATATCACCCATGTCTAATCTAATTCACCTTAACATGATAATAATGTCTTATTCGATCATGAGTGAGTAATTCCTTTTTTCTAGGAGAATAGGAGAGTCATGTATGATAAGTAATTGAAATTGTTGGGAATGAAATTGTTGCATTTGTATCATTGTTCTATGCATGCTTAGATTGTATTGTTAATTGATTATTCTTGATCACAGTCTTGGATTAAATCTGATGTTCTTTACTAAGATCGAGAGACGGGAATTGAATAGACAAAGTATCGCATGGTAGTTCAAACTAGCTAAACGTGAAAGCTCGCTAGACCTTGTACTATGGTAGCAACAATTTGAAAGATGTTGTATGACCTAAACAATAAACCAATTGCATGATTCCTAAAACTCCAACTTGACATGAACTAATCTACATGTATGAACCTATCTCCCTAGATCTCTTTATCTTTATTATATTCTTAATCTTATTTGTGTTTATGCTTTCTTATTGTTTACAAACCACCGTATTCAACATTCGTTATAAGGTAAATCAATCGTCACAAGATCATTATTTAAAGAAACTCTCGTTTCCCCGAGATCGACCGCTTACTTCCCTAATTACATTTCTATGTTGTTAGCCTAGTCCGAGAGTTATTTATCTTTGACTGGAGGTATGCGACAACCCCATCAAATTTTGGCGCCGTTGCCGGGGAAACAGTTTTGTTCAACTTTAAACTTTTCTTGTTATTTATTTTCTTTACCTTTATCCTTTAGAACTTTTCGTTGTTGTTTTCGTCTTATGCCCAAAATCCCTCGAACCCTCGAAGAGACTTTCCGTAGACATCTAAAAATTTTCAACGAAATTTCTCAAGCTTTCGAACTTTCTAGTTTATACCGTATCCGTGAAACCTATTCGGATATTTACCCTAACCTTGAAAGAGAAGAAGACTTTCACACACTACAATTTATAAAGCCCACAACCACTTCACAATCATCTCAAATTCCACAAAATAAAATGGTTCATTTATCCGACCAATCCAAACCCACAACCGAAACATTACCAAAAGGTATTTCCACTCCACAAATAACCGCGAGAAACTTTGAAATAAAGCTTGCCTTTATAAGCCTCATAGAAAGAAGCCAATTTAGTGGTGGTGCGAATAAAGAACCAAATCTCCATATCCAAAGCTTTTGCGATTATTGCTCCACCATTAGACAAAATGGAGTTTTCCAAGACCAGATTAGGGAAATGCTCTGTCCTTTTTCTTTGACTGGAAAGGCCAAGCTTTAAATAAATATCTTAGAAATAGTTGTCTTAGGAATCACCAATTGGGATAGCCTAGCCCTTGCCTTTTAGCAAAAATATTTCCCACCCGAAAGAATCGCACTCTAAAGGAGCCAAATTACTGAATTCCGACAAGGGGGTGATAAAACCCTTTATGAAGCCTAGGAAAGGTACATGGAATTACAAAGAGAGTATCCCCATAATGGATTAGATCCATGGTTCTTAGCCATCACCTTCTACAATGGTTGTTGTGGTGAATTTCAACGCATCCTAGACTCCGCCAACAATGGTCGATTTGACCAAATCGATGTAGAACTTGCCTACTCAACTATCGAATCCATGGCAATCCACGATTCCCAATATAGAAATTCATGAGCTATGCCATAAAAAGCGAAGAATGAAGACTACAAGGTAGCTCGCCTAGAAGCCCAAATAGCTCTCCTCCAACAACAAGTACAAAGCTCTTCCCAATCTCGATAACAAGTCAATGTCACTAGTCAAGTGATGATTTGTGAGACTTGCAGAAATGCTGGACATAGTTCTCACGAGTGTAGAACCACCATAGAACAAGTGAATGCCTATCAAAATCAAAGACAAGGCAATCCTTACTCGAACTTCTACAATGAAAACACTAAGTACCATCGAAACTTGTCCTACAAAACACAAACATCCAAAATCCAATTAAGCAAATCCAACTACAAAATAAAACATACATACCTCAACAAAAACAATACAACCCACCTCGTTTCCATACTTAAAGGCCTCAACAAAACTACAATCAAGGCTACAATCAACACCCACAAAATCCACCATTTCCAAATCAAGGCGAACCACATGACTCGAACATGAGCAAAATTAAATCCATGCTCTTACATGTTGTACAAAAACAAGATTCAATGCTTGCTCAATTTAAAAAGAGTGACCAAGCCAAAGACGCAACCATCAAAATGCTTGAACACCAAATGACCCAATTGGCAGCCTCAAGTTCAGAAAGAAAACCTGGCCAACTCCCACCCCATGGTAAGCAACCAAGAGACACCGCAAATGCCATCACGTTAAGAAGCGGTATGAGCTATAAAGAACCACTTATACCAGAAAAGACTCAAGAGGTTGTGAACAACAACCAAGACACAATATCTAAGCAGGTGGAAGATCCCAAAGTTGCCACTGAAAAGGTGAAAGACCTTCCAAAAAAGAAGGTTGTCAAGGTGGAAGAGCCAATCAAAATTCAAGTGCCATCCCCTCACCGTCTGAGGAAAACTCAAAAAGAGACTCAATTCAGTAAGTTCATGGCGGTAGTGAAGAATCTCTAGGTAACAGTCCCATTTACTGAATTAATCACCCAAATCCCCTCATACACTAAGTTCATGAAAGATGTTTTGACAAAGTAGAAGACTTTGGACAATGTTGAAATCATAGCATTCACCACTGAGTGTAGTGCTCTTTTGCAAAATAAGTCCCCTCTTAAGTTGACAAACCCTGGCAGTTTTTTAATCCCTTGCACTATTGGCACCTACATCATT
The DNA here is from genome assembly GCA_022085475.1 of Heliosperma pusillum. NCBI lineage: Eukaryota > Viridiplantae > Streptophyta > Magnoliopsida > Caryophyllales > Caryophyllaceae > Heliosperma > Heliosperma pusillum. Next base: position 14,081 of record JAIUZE010020031.1, read on the forward strand.
GACAAAGCCTTATGTGATCTAGGTGCCAGTGTTAGTGTTATGCCCTACTCAATATGCGAGAAACTGAACAATGGGATTTTAAAGTGTACTAGTGTCACCTTACAAATAGCTGACCGTTCTTTAAAACAACCCATAAGAGTTTTAGAGGATGTGCCCGTCAATGTGGGGAAGTTCTTCCTTCCTGTTAACTTTATCGTCCTTGAAATGGCTGAAGATTTGCAAATACCAATAATTTTAGGAAGACCTTTCCTACATACCGCTGGCGCGGTCATCGATATCAAGAACGATAAGTTAACACTGGAAGTGGTCGATGACAAGGTCACCTATAACCTGAACAATGCTATGAAAAGCCCAATTCTAGAAGAGTCTTGTTGTTTCATTGCTGTCTTAGACTCTATTGTGGATGATGCAGTACATCATTTAATGATTAAAGACCCATTGTAGGCAATTCTTTTGTTGGAAGATTTTGCAGGTGATGATAGCATTGAAAATGGTGAGATTCGTAAGTTAGACGTTGATCTAACTGGAAAGGAACTCTCACCTGAAGAAAGTCGATAGTTCATTGGACTAATCGATACAACCACCAAGGCAGAGATACAAAAACCTGAATTCAAACCTCTCCCAGTGAACCTAAGGTATGCCTTTCTTGATGATTTCGATATGTGTCCAGTCATAGTTAGTGCATGCCTTACTTCAAATCAACTATCTTCCTTGTTGAATGTTTTGAGAACACACAAAAAGGCCATAAGATAAAAACTTGATGACCTACGAGGTATAAGCCCTAACTTTTGCATGCATATACTTCATTTAGAAGAGGGTCAAAAACATTGTGTCCAGGGCCAGCGTCTTCTAAACCCAAACATTCAAGAAGTGGTAAAGACCGAGGTAATGAAACTTTTAGATGCAGGAATCATTTATGCGATTTTCGATTCTAAATGGGTTAGCCCCGTCCAAGTAGTCCCAAAGAAAAAAGGGACAATTGCATATGTGCATTGACTATAGGAAACTGAACCAATCCACCAAGAAAGACCACTACCCTCTACCTTTGATTGACCAAATGCTAGAAACATTGGCTTGTCACAAATACTTTTGTTACCTTGATGGTTACTCTGGATTTTTCCAAATACTCATTCATCCCGAGGACCAAGAAAAGACCACCTTTACCCGTCCTTACGGTTCATTTGCATACCGAAGGTTGCCTTTCGGGTTGTGTAATGCACCCACAACCTTCCAACGATGCATGACTAGCATATTTTCTGACTTTGTAGAGTCAATCATGGAAATATTCATGGATGATTTCAGTGTCTACGACACTACTTTTGATGATTGCTTATCTAATTTGTCGAGAGTCTTGAGAAGATATGAAAAGGTCGACCTAGTTTATATTGGGAAAAATGTCATTTCTAAAAGTCCATAGACCCTAATTAGACTCCTCTAATTAGTTACTAAATTACTTGTTAATTTATTGTTTAAATGATCTATGTAACATGGATGCAGATATAAAGGCATACAAATTAAGAAGAAATTTCCTTACATTGGCAAATTTCGGTCAAATAGGGCACAATAAGACAACTTCTTTTTCTTATTGTTCTTTGAGCTATAATATGGATGATCCTCCAAGAATCTTCAAACGAGAAGAACTCAATCAAGTTGCACCCAAGATTTACCCAAATAAACTTAACTTATTACTAACTAGATAATAAGTAAAGATTCACTAATATTAGAATATATTACTACCTAAGCAATACTTAGTAAATATTAGTATATGAGAGTTTTAGAGAGATGTGAGCTAAAATAAACAAGAAGAAGTAACAAAGTGAGCAACAATTGCTCATATTAGTTGCTCATTTTATGAGCATATAGCCGGCTCATGTGAGCCCCATGAGGCCATTTATTTTGCTTATTTTAATCCCATGCAAAATGGTAGAGTGTAGGATTGTATATTATCATGTTCATGTGTCATAATATATCATAATCAATATGTTATAGTGTGATACAAGAATTGAACAATCATCATTGTATTTTCCACTACAATTTTTGTCCACATGGTGAAATGTAGTCCATTTTGATTTTTGATATTTGTCCCACAAATACTTATAATCATATTTTTAATTATCTTATATAATTAAGTGTTAATTTGATCATATAACAATTATATGACAAAAATTAATAAACACTATGCACTTAACTTTTAAGTGATATTTTACCATTATATCAATAAATAATGGGTCCCACAACGCCTAGTTAATTTATTTTACAACTCCTTGTAAAAATAACTAACTAATTACCTGTACCTCAAAATATATATAAAACCTCAACTAATTTAGTAAATTAACGATTAATTACTAAACTAGATGTTATTTAATCATATTAAAATAAGATATAAATATATTAGTCAATTATCGCATAATTGAATAATAAACTTAATCGAATTTGAGTTCCAAACTCAATTTCTAACAGTTAACTATCGTACATATCAAATATATGTAATGGACTAATCAATTATATCATATACCAATAATTAGTTACTATTTGGGTTCATCCTATAAGTGTGACCGAAAGGGACACCGCCGCCATACGACAATAACGTCAAACTCTCATCAACCAACCGTTATTGATATACGTTAATTAACTACCTAATCATATATATAGTCAATAAGTATCTCAATTATATTCCTTAATGAGATTTATTATGTGGCGCACTATTGTGCAGGACACCTACTCCAACAATCTCCCACTTGTCTGACACAGGTGTGCGTCACCAATTCTCTTGTCTCTTTTATTACATCTCCCACTCAGCGCAGGGTGTCTATCAGGTCGCACATGCGATTGATCATATCTAGAGTGGTTTTCTCGATATGGAGAGTAACTGTCTGACCGGAAAATCTACCATAGATGTAACACCCGCAAATATACCCTATTTTATTTTAAATATATTATACGGATATTATTTATTGTAATTTTAGATTTAGTCTAGAACTTAGTTTCCCGTGTCTAATTTAGCAAATCCGAGTTCGTATTCGGACTCTACTCAAAATTTCGTGTGGGTTACGCCTTAAGCCGCAATTTTGGGCTTTTTCCCCATATTTCTCCACTCACCTTATAACCCTAACTCCCTCATCTTTTTCCACTCACCTTCTTCCTCACCAAGTAACCAAAACCCTAAACCCCTTTTTTGGATCGACTCAAGTTCATCACTACTCATTCATTACTCACTCAAATCCATTAATTTTCATCATAATCTTCCCCTCTTATCGTCCTTTAGCTTGTGTGGTAATAAAATTACCGTCTTTCTCATTTTCAATTTTTCCGTCTTTCTCAAAGGTGAATTATATTCATCTTTTGTTGTCTTTGTATAGGTGGAAACCTTCAAGACCCCGACAAGGATTACTACCTCGTGGAGGAAGACCTAGAAGACGATTGAAGACGCACAAAGGTAATGGTGAAGGGTTACTCGATATCAATACGTGTTTTAATGCTTTAGTTGATGTTTACCAAATGTCTAGTGACAATTATTAGACATTTAATGTGGTTTGATAATAGTGAATATGGTTTGAATTGAATTAGTATTCTTAGAATTTGCATTGGTTGATGATTGTTGAGGATTGTTGATGATTGTTGATGATTATTGGTGTTGTGTGATGATTTTCGTGAGTATGTGGTCCCAGCCGGCCGACCAGCCGCCGGTTAGCCGACCGGCTGGGAATGCGGCTGACATTTTTGAGGATTATTGGTATTGTGTAATCCCCAGCCGGCCGACCGGCCGGCGGTCAGCCGCCCGGCTTGGACTCCCTCATATTTTTCTTATATTTTCTCATATGGCTTGTGTTCCGAGCCGGGTAGCCGGCGGCCGGTCCCCTTGACCGGCTGGCACCCCCTGTGCTCCCTTCTCCATTTCTTTCCTTATGCTTTACTTATAATAGTTTGTACGGTTCGTTTATCGTATAAGTTTACGCAATAGCTTTAAATATTCATGTTTTGAATATATGATATTCCACTCGCTTATATCGCATGTTTTGTGACGGTTTTTGATATGTCCCCCTTTGACTCGGTTTTACCTATGTTTTGATTTGAGCACTAATCGTTAAGTACTATGAACTCTCATTCCCCGGCTATACCTCCTTGCTCGTTAGACTGGAATGTCGGAACGAGGAGGTGTATCCTTGTTGCTTGAATGCATGTGTTAGTGGGGATATGACGACGTTGTTGGGAGGAGAACGCAATGCGTTGATTGACTCGGTCGTCAAATGTCGTATCCTTGCAAGGTGGTGTCATTGCATGTAGCGTACCACTTGATTATGATTCTTGTGCTCTTTCCGCCTCTTTCGTGTAGTTGTGACCGAAGTTGGGATACTCGGCTTCTATGTTTGACCGAGTCTTGGATGCGAAATGTGTATCGCATGTCGAATCGAACATGTTTATTCCGAGAGTCAGGCCAGGTTTAGACTAGGACCGTATTATTATCGTCGTCCTACCGAAGGAAATGAGTCTTTCATATACGAAATGTTTATCGTGTATGGTTCAGGGAAATGATTATCCCGTGGACGTGTATTGATCATACTTGCTATGTACATGTGGCTAGTGCGTGTCATTAACCGTGAGAGATTATGTTACCATATTTGTATGTTTGGATGGATGTTTATATGTTGATTATTTGTGACTGCTGGATGACTTGGCGTGGTTTATATGTCGAGTCTCTATCTTATCAAGTATATGTCACTAACGGTGAGATGTAAGCCCTAGTGAGTTTATAGTTTCCTAAGAGTGTCTTCCCCGAGTTTGTCTATAATCTGATGCTTATAGTTTTGTACTTCATGCGCCTATATCTTAATATATTGAAATGCTTATTTGTACTTCTCGTAATTCACACACACACACACACACACACACACACACACACACACACACACACACACACACACACACACACACACACACACACACACACACACACACACACACACACACACACACACACACACACACACACACACACACACACACACACACACACACACACACATATATATATATATATATATATATATGTATGCTTTTACTTGTCTATTACCGTTTATGTATGTTATTTGTGATATGGCTGGGAGAACCCGGAGCCCACTGATTATGGCCTTCATGTTTCATGAATGTACAGGTTGCTTGGCTGGATCTTTGCTTGTTTTTGGGTTCGGGTGTGAGCTAGCGAGCGTTGGACTCGACGATTCACCCATAGACGTTCTTAGCTAGTTTGCTAAACAACTTTTATGTTCGATAACGTTTTGAGAGACTACGTCTCTTTGTAGTTTGTTATACTTTAGCTTATAATTATTTGACATTCCTCGTACTCTTCTTTTGGCATGTAAAAATTTTCAAAAAAATCGTATCTTCCGCTATATAAATTGCATGCTTGTTATGTATTATTTCCGCTATCGCGAGGGTTGTCACAGTTGGTATCAGAGCCTATGACGCTCCTGACGCACACACGTGAAACTTAAACTTAAATTACTTGACCTTGAAATAATAAATGAGAGATGGGTAGAAATTAGGGACTTTACTTGGTAGTCTCTTTGTTTATGCTAAGTGTTAGGAATAACCTTGATTTGTTTTTGTCTCTTATGAAGATGGTTAGACCTCGACTCGTAGAGAATGTCATTCTAGAGGCTCTTACTCAAGTCCTAAGGAATCAACAAGATGCGGCCATTCCTCAAGGAAACGAAGCCCCTCCTCATAGAGAAGACCATCACCAAGGAGGCTATGCTTGGGTGGCTAGCCAAATTGCTAGGAGCAAGATCACGCCGTATGGTGGAGAACCGGACCCTACCGAGCTCTCGGAGTGGTTTCGGGACATGGAAAAGCGATTCAACTTGTACCAAGTCCGTGAAGAAAACAAAGTGAGGATTGCTAAGCACTTTCTTGTGAGGGAAGCCGACAACTGGTGGGCGATTACTAATCCCACCGCTACTCTTGAAGTCAATTTCAATTGGGAATGTTTCAAAGCTCTTGTTAAGGACCGATTTTACCCCAAGGAGCACAAACAGCAAAGACTCAAAGAGTTCATCGTTTTTAAGCAAGGTGAATTGACGGCTCAAGACTTCACCACTCAATTCAACAAACTTTCTCACTTTGCACCAAGGCTCATCAAGGATGATGAAGACCGAGCTTTTTACTATCGTAATAAGCTTAGTGCTTTGCTCCCAAGCAAAGTAAGGAGAAATTCTACCTCTTTTGGAGAATTGTATGATGATGCACTTTGGGCCGAGAACTCCATGAATGCCATCAAGGAAGAAGCAAAGATGAAAAGTCCCCTCCTTCCTTCTCACCTAGGCCAAACTTCTATGGAAAAAGGTCGTTTACTCCCTCGTCTTCCAATGCCTATGCCAACAAGCGGAGATTCAACCCTCCCCCAAATCCAAATGCAAGGGCTCCCACTCCTTTCTTGCCCCAAGCTACTTCTAATGTGGCTCATAGGCCCTATGCTCCCCCTCAAGCTCAAGCTTAAGGTCGCTTTTGTAACCGTTGTAGACAACCACGCCACCCCGGTGTCGGATGCCTCAACCGACCTTACGTTTGCTACTTTTGCTAGAAGACTGGTCACCGTTATGATGATTGCCCCGATCAGAAGTTGCCCCCTCCAATTGCCAAACCCAAGGGATCTATCTATGTTCTAAGCCGAGCCGAAGCCGATGCTCATCTGGAGATAATTACGGGTATGTTTTCAATCTTAGAGCAACGGTGTCTTATTCCATTTGATACCGGAGCATATATGTCCTTTGTGTCTTCAACTTATGTTGATAAGTTAACTATCGAGCCTACTTCTAGTAAGGATACTCCCATATCCTTACCATCCGGAGAAATTATCTCATGCTCTACTCTTTACCCTAATGTCCCTATCTCTATTGTGGGAACCATCTTTCCCGCTAATCTCCTTAAGTTTCCTCTAGGAGAGTTTGATGTAATCCTAGGTATAGATTGGCTAGCGTTGTACCACGCTAGGTTCGAGTGTAGAGATCCAAAGATTTATTGAAAGAGTCCTTTAGGAGTTAGAATAACCTATAAGGGATCTCATTCCCGAATGGGTGTGCAATTGATTTCCGCAATGAAGTTGGTGAGTATGGTAAGAAAGGGTCACCAAGCGTTCTTGTGTATTGTGACTTCTACAACTACCTCCTTACCAAATATTGAAGATGTACCTATAGTATGTAATTTTGTTGATGTATTTCCTGAAGACTTACCCGGGATCCTTCCCGAGCGTGATGTTGAGTTTTCCATTGATCTTGTGCCCGGATCTGGACCCATAGCTAAAGCTCCATACCGTATGGCTCCAACCGAATTCAAGGAGGTAAGGAATCAAATTGATAATATGATTGAAAAAGGTTTCATTCGACCGAGTGCCTCGCCTTGGGGTGCTCCCGTTCTCTTTGTGAAGAAGAAGGATGGTTCCATGAGACTTTGTATTGACGACCGTGAGTTGAGCCGAATTACAATCAAGAACAAGTATCCTTTGCCAAGAATTGAAGATTTGTTCGATCAACTAAAGGGTGCTTCTACTTTTTCCAAGATTGATTTGAGATCCGGATACCACCAAATTCCTGTTCGTGATGCCGATATACCGAATATCGGTTTTAGTACAAGGTATGGTCACTTTGAGTTCAAGGTGATGCCATTTGGTTTGACTAATGCTCCTGCTATTTTCATGGATCAAATGAACCGCACTTTTAGTGAGTATCTTGACAAGTGTATAGTGGTTTTCGTTGACGACATCCTTATTTTCTCCAAGACCGAAGAAGAGAATTTTATTCATCTTAGGACCATTTTGGGTGTCCTTCGTCGTCAAAAGTGGTTTGGCAAATTCTCCAAGTGTGAATTTTGGTTACCTAGGGTGTCTTTTCTTGGACATGTAATTTCTAAAGAAGGTGTGATGGTAGACCCTTCTAAAATTGAAGCTGTGGTTGATTGGAAGAGTCCAACCGATGTTAGAGAAGTCCGAAGTTTTCTTGGTTTAACAGGTTACTACCGTCGCTTTGTCAAAGATTTCTCAAAGCTTGCAAGACCGATGACTAAATTGTTGAAGAAAGAAACCAAGTTCGTATGGAATGAAGCTTGTGAAGCCGCTTTTCAAAAATTAAAGAAAAGGTTGACTACCGCCCCGGTGTTGACTTTACCTGAAGATGCTGTAGACTTTGATGTCTGTTGTGATGCTTCCAAGATGGGATTGGGTTGTGTACTTATGCAAAGTAGGAAAGTGGTTGCTTATGCTTCGAGACAGTTGAGAGTTCATGAAGTGAACTACCCTACTCATGATCTGGAATTAGCCGCTGTGGTGCATGCCTTGAAAGTGTGGAGACACTATCTTATTGGTGTTCATTGTCGCATATTTACCGATCACAAGAGTTTGAAGTACATATTTACTCAAAAGGAGTTGAATATGAGACAAAGAAGATGGTTGGAATTGGTGAATGACTATGATTTTGAGTTGTTATACCATGAAGGGAAGGCTAATGTTGTTGCCGATGCTCTTAGGAGGAAATCTTCTCATGCCTTGAATGTTATGTGGGTACTACCCGATGATCTTTTTGCCGAGTTTCGAAAGTTGAAGTTGGAGTTTGTGGAGCGAGGAGTTGATTATGCTAGTGCCATGGTTGCCGAACCTGTTCTTCTCCGCGAGATCCGCGAAAGCCAAGTTGATGATCCTACCTACAAGTTAATTCAAGCCAAGCTTGTAGCAGGAAAAGCCAAAGACTTCAAGGTCGATGACAAAGGTGTCCTTCGACTCCATGACTGAGTATTCGTGCCTAATGCTCTTGACTTGAGGAAGCGAATTATTGATGAAGCTCACCTTTCTCCCTACTTTATCCACCTCGAAGGTGACAAAATGTGTAAAGACTTGAAGCTACAATTTTGGTGGCTGAATTTGAAAGGTGATGTTGTGTTCTATGTTGGAAGATGTCTTACTTGCCAACAAGTAAAAATCGAACACAAGATGCCCGGTGGATTGCTACAACCTTTGGATATTCCACTATGGAAGTGGGAATCTATTTCTATGTATTTTGTCATGACTTTGCCAAGAACCGTTGGAAGTAAAGATGTCATACGGGTTATTGTTGATCGTTTGACCAAGAGTGCCAGATTCATCCCGATCATGGAGACTTGGAGTTTAGATCGCCTAGCAAAAGCCTATGTTGATGAGATCGTCAGATATCATGGTGTTCCCAAGGAGATTGTATCCGACCGAGACCCGAGGTTTTGTTCGAGATTTTGGAAGGCCTTACAAGAAGCCATGGGTAGTAAGTTGTTGATGAGTACCGCTTTCCATGCCGCTACCGATGGTTAGACCGAGAGGAATATCCAGACTTTAGAAGACTTACTTAGGGCTTGTGCACTCGACTTCAAATCTAGTTGGGAAAAGAGTCTACCGTTGGTGGAGTTTTCTTACAACAATAGCTACCATGCCTCGATCAAGATGGCTCCTTACGAAGCTCTCTATGGAAGGAAGTGCCGAAATCCTATTTGTTGGAATCAATTGAGTGATGTTCGTGATTTGAGTCCCGATATCCTTGTTGAAATTATTGATCATGTGAAGGTCATCCGTGATAGGATGAAAGCTGCTCAAGACCGACAAAAATCTTATGTCGATGTCCGAAGAAGACCGTTGGAATTTGAGGTTGGAGATAAAGTGTTCTTGAAGGTATCTTTGATGAAGGTGTTAAAAGGTTTGGTATAAAGGGTAAATTGAGCCCGAAATACATTGGACCCTTTGACATTGTAAAAAGAATTGGTGCCGTCGCGTACAAGTTGGACTTGCCTCCGAATTTGAAAAAAGTTCATGATGTCTTCCATGTTTCTCAATTGAGGAAGTACATTAGTGACCCAAGCCATGTTTTTCAAGCCGAAATTCCCGAGCTCGAACCGAATATGTCCTTTAAAGAGAAGCCAATCTGCATTCTAGATCGCAAGGACAAAACGTTGAGAAGTAAAGTGGTGCCTCTAGTGAAAATTTTGTGGAGATGTGCTAATGTTGAGGAAGAGACGTGGGAACCAGAAGCTACCATGCGTGTTAAATATCCAAGCCTATTCGATTAAGGTATCTTTCTTTCGCTCAAGTTTCGAGGGCGAAACTTTTTAAAAGGTGGGGTGATTGTAACACCGGCAAATGTACCCTATCTTAGTTTAAAAATATTATACGGATACTAGTTAGCGTAATTTTAGATTTAGTGTAGAACTTAGTTTCTCGTGTCTAATTTAGCAAATCCGAGTCCGTATTCGGACTCTACTCAAAATTATGTGTGGGTTACGCCTTAAGCCGCAATTTTGGGCCTTTTCCCCATATTTCTCCGCTCACCTTATAACCCTAACTCCCTCATCTTTTTCCACTGACCTTCTTCCTCACCAAGTAACCAAAACCCTAAACCCCATTTTTGGATCAACTCAAGTTCATCACTACTCATTCATTACTCACTCAAATCCTTTATTTTCATCATAATCTTCCCCTCTTATCGTCCTATACCTTGTGTGCTAATAAAATTACCGTCTTTCTCATTTTAAATTTTTACGTCTTTCTCAAAGGTGAATTATATTCATCTTTTGTTGTCTTTTTATAGGTGGAGACCTTCAAGACCCCGACAAGGACTACTACCTTGTGGAGGAAGACCTAGAAGACGATTGAAGACGCACAAAGGTAACGGTGAAGGGTTACTCGATATCAAGACGTGTTTTGATGCTTTAATTGATGTTTACCAAATGTCTAGTGACAATTATTAGACATTTAACGTGGTTTGGTAATAGTGAATATGGTTAGAATTGAATGAGTATTCTTAGAATGTGTATTGATTGATGATTGTTGAGGATTGTTGATGATTGTTGATGATTATTGGTGTTGTGTGATGATTTTCGTGAGTATGTGGTCCTAGCCGGCCGCCGGTCACCCGACCGGCTGGGAATGCGGCTGACATTTTCGAGGATTCTTGGTATTGTGTAATCCCCAGCCGGCCGACCGGCTGGGACTCCCTCATCTTTTTCTTCTATTTTCTCATATGGCTTGTGTTCCCAGCCGGGTAGCCGGCGGCCGGTCCCCTTGATCGGCTGGGATATCTGTGACACCCTCAAATTTGCGGAAAGAAAAAAATAATTTAAAGAAATAAACAAAGGTGTCATAAATAAAAAGTCCATAACAAAAAGAAAATAATATTTTACATAAGAATTATACAAGACGGGAGACATATCTCCCGTATAAATACTGAAATAAAAGAGTGTATAATAATATACAACCCTAAGAACCGAATATAGGTCCAAGGTAAAAACTTCGCTCGCTAGCTCGTCCATGTACCCCAAATATGCAACACCACCTGTTCGACCGCATTAAATATAAACACGGAAGCCACAGTCAGTGGGGAGTAACTCCGAGTTCTCCCAGCCACGAAATGTCGAGTTTAATGAAACATGAAAAACATAAAAGAAATGTATATAGAGAATACAAAACTTAACATATATGATATGGTTTTCATGTTATGAAACAGTTAACTAACATATATCCTATCATATGAAAGCTATCATGTG
>JAIUZE010020032.1:0-10203 GCA_022085475.1 Heliosperma pusillum
AAGGAAGAGTCATTGTTAACAAAAGGAGTTACAATGCAAACAACGGGTAATGAAGAAAGGAAGACTCATTGTTCAAACAAGGAGTTACAATGCAAACAATGGGTAATGAAGGATGACTTACACAAGGACTTACAATGTAAACAATGGGTAATAAATGAAGGAAGACTCATTGTTCACACAATGAGTTACAATGCAAACAATGGGTAATGAAGCAAGGAAGACTCATTGTTCACACAAGGAGTTACAATGCAACAATGGGTAATGAAGCAAGGAAGACTTGTTTCTCACACAAGGAGTTACAATATAACAATGGGTAATGAAGCAAGGAAGGCTCATTGTTAACCCAAGGAGTTACAATGCAAACAATGGGTAATGGAGCAAAGAAGACTCATTGTTCACACAAGGAGTTACATTGCAAAGAATGAATAATGAAGCAAGAAAGACTCATTGTTCACACAGCAAGTTATAATGCAAACAATGGGTAATGAAGCAAGGAAGACTCATTGCTCACACAAGGAGTTACAATATAACAATGGGTAATAAAGCAAGGAAGAGTTATTGTTCACACAAGGAGTTACAATGCAAACAATGGGTAATGAACCAAAGAAGACTCATTGTTCACACAAGGAGTTACAATGCAAACAACGGGTAATGAAGAAAGGAAGACTCATTGTTCAAACAAGGAGTTACAATGCAAACAATGGGTAATGAAGGAAGACTCATTCTTCACACAAGAAGTTACAATGTAAACAATGGGTAATAAAGGAAGGAAGACTCATTGTTCACACAATGAGTTACAATGCAAAAATGGGTACTGAAGCAAGGAAGACTCATTGTTCACACAAGGAGTTACAATGCAACAATGGGTAATGAAGCAAGGAAGACTCATTGTTCACACAAGAAGTTACAATGTAACAATGGGCAATGAAGCAAGGAAGAATCATTGTTAACACAAGGAGTTACAATGTGAACAATGGGTAATGAAGCAAGGAAGAATCATTGTTCACACAACGAGTTACAATATAACAATGGGAAAAGAAGCAAGGAAGCCTCATTGTTCACCCAAGGAGTTACAAAGCAAACAATGGGTAATGAAGCAAGGAAGATTCATTGTTAACACAAGGAGTTACAATGCAAACAATGGGTAATGAAGCAAGGAAGATTCATTGTCAACACAAGGAGTTACAATGCAACAATGGGTAATGAAGCAAGGAAGATTCATTGTTAACACAAGGAGTTACGATGCAACAATGGGTAATGAAGCAAGGAAGACTCGTTGCTCACACAAGGAGTTACAATATAACAATGGGTAATGAAGCAAGGAAGACTCATTGTTAACCCAAGCAGTTATAATGCAAACAATGGGTAATGGAGCAAAGAATACTCATTGTTTACACAAGGAGTTAAAATGCAAAGAATGAGTAATGAAGCAAGGAAGACTCATTTTTCACACAGCAAGTTACAATGCAAACAATGGGTAATGAAGCAAGGAAGACTCGTTGCTCACACAAGGAGTTACAATATAACAATGGGTAATGAAGCAAGGAAGACTCATTGTTAACCCAAGGAGTTACAATGCAAATAATGGATAATGAAGCAAGGAAGACTCATTGTTCACACAAGGAGTTACAATGCAAAGAAATGATACGAAGCTAGAAAGACTCATTGTTCTACAAGGAGTTACAATGCAACAATGGGTAATGAAGGAAGGAAGAATCATTGTTCACACAAGAAGTTACAATGTAACAATGGGTAATGAAGCAAGGAAGAGTCATTGTTAACAAAAGAAGTTACAATGCAAACAACGGGTAATGAAGATAGGAAGACTCATTGTTCAAACAAGGAGTTACAATGCAAACAATGCGTAATGAAGGAAGACTCACACAAGGACTTACAATGTAAACAATGGGTAATAAAGGAAGGAAGACTCATTGTTCACACAATGAGTTACAATGCAAACAATGGGTAATGAAGCAAGGAAGACTCATTGTTCACACAAGGAGTTACAATGCAACAATGGGAAATGAAGCAAGAAAGACTTGTTGCTCACACAAGGAGTTACAATATAACAATGGGTAATGAAGCAAGGAAGACTCATTGTTAACCCAAGGAGTTACAATGCAAACAATGGGTAATGGAGCAAAGAAGACTCATTGTTAACCCAAGCAGTTACAATGCAAACAATGGGTAATGGAGCAAAGAATACTCATTGTTTACACAAGGAGTTATGATGCAGGAGCACTTGGAAATGTAGAAAATGAAGTCCTAATCAGTCGAAATGTAACTCACATTTCTGAAGGTTTCAAGATAGGCTCGAAAATGGTAAACATGATAACGTGGAAGTTGCCGTGAAGAAGGTTAAGGTGGTGATCCGTGTAGCTAGGCAACAGCTTGGTTATTGATATTTCCTAATCCTAGTCTATTTCCTTATTGTTATTTCCTAATTCTAGTCTATTTCCTTATTATTATTTCCTAATTCTAGTATGCTCATAATAAGGCAATTGTTGCCATAATTTTAGCTAGTACATAGCTGATTTCCATCGGTTATTAGGATAGTTTTAGGAGTATAATTTAGTATAAATAGGCCCTCTTGTAATCACAATTATCATCGAAATTTGAGCAAAACTTTGAGTTTAAATCTATTCTAATTACTTGCGAGTTCTTAGAGTGTATAGTTTCTTTCTTGCGAGGGGAAGCTATTGTGAGTCAACCCTTGCGAGGTGAGAGTCACGAGTTGTGTCGAGGCTAGAGTTCCTTGCGAGGGAGGAAGGTTTAGTCACTCCATATCCTTTAGTTACTTCGTTTATACGTATACGAACACATAAAATCAGAATTATTCCGCTGCAATTTAGATTACTCTATTTCATTCGAAAAATCAACTTAGTTCTATATCAAATTGGTTACCAGAGCAAGGTTATTAATTTGTTGCTTAACAAATTAGTCTTGGGAAAGCAATCATGCCGGGAGGAGACGCTGATGGTGACAGCAACGTTACAGCAGTCGTGCAAGCCCAATTAGACGAGATGAAGGAGGTCATGAATCAAATGAAGTATATGATGAAAAATCTTCCAAAGGTGATAGCAGAGGGTTCCAAGGAACGAGGTAGGAGCTCAAGTGGTAGTCGTTCAAGAAAAGGTGAGTCCGAATCAGACGAGGAGAATTCGAATTCACTAAGGAAAAAGGGAGCTCGTAATGAGGATGACCGAGGCCTAAAGCTAGATATACCGGAGTTCAAAGGCGATTTGGATCCCGAAAACTTCTTAGATTGGATTAGGCAAGCTGAAAAGGTGTTTGAGTACAAAGAATACGATGAACAAAAGAAATTCAAGGTGGCTGTTCTTAAGTTAACTAAGTATGCATCATTATGGTACGATAACCTGAAAAAGAAAAGAAGTCGAGAGAAAAAGAGCAAGATCAATACATGGGAAAAACTTAAGAAGCATCTAATGAAGCGATTCCTACCTAAGGAATATGAGCAAGAGAATTATTTGAAGTTGCAATCTCTAACTCAAGAAGGAATGTCCGTATCAGAATATATCAAAGAGTTCGAGAAATTGACAATTGTTTGTGATCTTGAGGAGAAAGAGGAACTTAGGGTTGCAAGATTCATAAAAGGTCTCACGCCCTCAATCGCAAATCGAGTTGAAGTTCAGATTTATGATGGACTTGATGATGTGAGTCGATTGGCGCTGAAATTCGAAAAGCAAGACAAGACTAAAAGAACTTATGGTTATTCCAAGGGTGCAAGTTCAACATCTTATTCAAAGCCTAAAGAGACCACGAAAGAGGTAGTGAAGGATAAGGAAAAGGAACCAGTTGTGGCAACTAAAGGAGCTTCAATGAGGCGTTGTTTCAAGTGTCAAGGCTATGGACACATTGCAAACGAATGCCCGCAAAAGAGAGCCCTCACGGCTCAAGACCTTTGCAACATGATTCCGGAGTTTGTTACACCTGATTCTTCGAATGCTCAATCCGACATTGAAGAAGAAGAAGGGGACATGACCTATGATGTAGATCCCTTAAGTGAAGAAGAATGCTTGGTAATTCGAAATTTACATATGGAGACCAAACCTGTTGAAGCCGAGCAAAGACAACAAATTTTCCACACCCGATGTAAGGTACAATCAAAGCTTTGTAATCTAATCATTGATAGTGGATCATGTACAAATGTAGTGGCAAAGGGGTTGGTTGATGAACTGAAATTACAAGTTAAGAACCTTGATAAACCCTACAAGTTACATTGGTTGAATGGAGACAATGGGATTCAAGTAAAGAAACAAGCATTGGTTTCGTTGAGTTTAGGCCCTTATAGTGATGATATCTGGTGCGATGTGATTCCGATGAATGCGTGCCATATCTTGTTGGGTCGACCATGGCAATTTGATCGAAAAGTAGAGCATGATGGTAGGACAAATGTGTATAGTGTAACCAAAGGCAAAGCAACTTATAATTTAAAGCCTTTATCACCTAATAAAATCAAGGAGCTGAAATCAAAGAAGGAGAGCTTATTTATGGAAGCTCGTGAGGTTGAAGAAGTGTTGAGTCGTGGAGAGCAAGCCTATGTTCTAATGGTTCGCGACTTAGAAACCAAAGGAGGCAATGAAAATCGTGTGGTTGAAGGATTGTTGAAAGAGTTTTATGATGTGTTTCCGAATGAATTACCAAATGGGTTACCTCCTTTAAGAGGTATTGAACATCAAATTGACTTGATTCCAGGAGCTCAATTGCCCAACAAACCAGCCTATCGTTGCAATCCCAAAGAAGCAAAAGAGTTACAAAGACAAGTCCAAGAGTTGATTGATCGTGGTTATGTTCAAGAGAGCTTAAGTCCTTGCGCCGTACCTGCATTGTTAGTGCCAAAGAAAGATGGGACGTGGAGAATGTGCATTGATAGTAGAGCCGTCAACAACATTACAATCAAATATCGGTTTCCTATGCCAAGATTGGATGATATGTTAGATGAATTGAGCGGTTCTCAAGTGTTCTCAAAACTGGATTTGCGAAGTGGATATCACCAAATGCGAATTCGTGAAGGAGATGAATGGAAAACAGCGTTCAAGACTAAGCAAGGCTTGTATGAATGGCTTGTTATGCCATTTGGTTTATGCAATGCTCCTAGTTCGTTTATGAGGTTAATGAATGAAGTGCTAAGGCCGTTTTTAAACAAGTTTGTGGTAGTGTATCTTGATGATATACTGATTTATAGCAAGAATGAAGAAGATCATTTGAGGCATCTCCGAATGGTGTTTGAAGTATTAAGAAACCAGAAACTTTTTGGCAAATTGGAGAAGTGCACCTTCATGGTGTCTAGTGTGATATTCTTGGGTTACATTGTAAGTAAGGATGGAGTTAGTATGGATCCGTCCAAAGTAGAAGCAATTAAAGCGTGGCCGGTTCCTAGCTCAACAACGGAGGTTCGAAGTTTTCATGGGTTGGCCTCATTTTATCGAAGATTCATCCAAAATTTCAGTACAATAATGGCACCTATGACTGAACTAACAAAGAAGGGCGAGTTTGTGTGGACTACTAGTGCCCAAAAGGCATTTGATGAGGTAAAAACTAAGCTTAGTTCCGCACCTGTTTTAATACTTCCCAATTTCGATAAGCTATTTGAAGTAGAATGTGATGCGAGTGGGGTTGGGATTGGGGCTGTTTTGGTACAAGAAAAACGTCCCGTGGCTTACTTTAGTGAGAAGTTGGGTGGTGCTCGATTGAATTACTCGACTTATGACAAAGAGTTCTATGCAATTGTGAGAGCTTTAGATCATTGGAGTCATTACTTGCGTCCGAAACCATTTGTTTTGCATTCGGATCATGAGGCATTGAAGCATATTCATGGGCAACAAAAATTGAACCCTAGACATGCTAAATGGGTTGAGTTCTTACAATCCTTTACATTCTCATCAAAATACAAAACAGGAACTTCGAATGTAGTTGCGGATGCATTATCTAGAAGACATTGTTTGTTGATTGAACTTGATGCAAGATTGTTAGGATTCGAGCACATTAAAGGCTTATACAAGTCTGATCCGTCCTTTGCTAAGGAGATCATCGAACCTACTGGTGTTTATGAGGTGCAAGATGGTTACTTGTTCAAGAGGAATCGACTTTGCATTCCACAAGGGTCGATTCAAGAGTTGATAATTCGAGAGGCACATGGTGGAGCATTAGCAGGTCACTTCGGGTCGAACAAGACTTATGATATTGTAAGTGAGCACTTTTATTGGCCTAAGATGAACAAGGATGTGCAAGAGATCGTGAGTAAATGTGTTGTGTGTCAAAAGGCAAAGAGTTTGTTTGTCAAAGGCTTATATACACCTTTACCTGTTCCAAATCAGCCTTGGAGTGGAGTTAGCATGGATTTTATTCTTGGTTTGCCTAGGACTCAACGTGGTAAGGATTCAATCATGGTTGTGGTTGATCGATTTTCAAAGATGGCACACTTTATTCCTTGTCACAAGACCGACGATGCTACTAATGTTGCTGATTTGTATTACAAAGAAGTAGTTCGGTTACATGGAATTCCGAATTCTATTGTTTCGGATCGAGATGTGAAGTTTCTCAGCTATTTTTGGAAGACTCTATGGCGCTTAGTGGGAACGAAGTTGCTATTTAGTACTTCACATCATCCTCAAACTGATGGACAAACTGAAGTTACTAATCGAACTTTAGGAAGCTTGTTGAGAGGATTGGTGAGTAAGACTACAAAGGATTGGGATGTGAAGCTTGCTCACGCGGAATTTGCATACAATCGCACTCCGTCAGTTACTACAGGTCGTACACCATTTGAGATCGTGTATGGTGTTAATCCTTTCCTACCTATTGATTTAGTTCCAATTCCAAAGAAAGACTTGATGAGTTTTGAAGCCAAGGATAGACAAGCTACTTTTTTTCGGACTTGTGAACAAGTGAAGGCACAAATTGAGAAAGCAAGTGCGAAATACAAGGAGAAAGCAAATAGGAATAGGAAGCAGCCCATGTTCAAGGAAGGAGACTTGGTATGGTTACACCTAAGAAAAGAACGATTTCCTTCTAAAAGGAAAAACAAGTTGATGCCAAGAGCCGATGGCCCATTCAAAGTGCTGGAATGTTATGGGTCTAATGCCTACAAGTTGGAATTACCGAGTGAATATGGAGGAGTAAGTGCTACATTCAATGTTGGCGATCTCTCACCCTACTTAGAAGATGATAATTTGAGGGCAAATTCTCAAAAAGAAGGAGAGAATGATGCAGGAGCACTTGGAAATGTAGAAAATGAAGTCCTAATCAGTCGAAATGTAACTCACATTTCTGAAGGTTTCAAGATAGGCTCAAAAATGGTAAACATGATAACGTGGAAGTTGCCGTGAAGAAGGTTAAGGTGGTGATCCGTGTAGCTAGGCAACAGCTTGGTTATTGATATTTCCCAATCCTAGTCTATTTCCTTATTGTTATTTCCTAATTGTTATTTCTTAATTCTAGTCTATTTCCTTATTATTATTTCCTAATTCTAGTATGCTCATAATAAGGCAATTGTTGCCATAATTTTAGCTAGTACATAGCTGATTTCCATCGGTTATTAGGATAGTTTTAGGAGTATAATTTAGTATAAATAGGACCTCTTGTAATCACAATTATCATCGAAATTTGAGCAAAACTTTGAGTTTAAATCTATTCTAATTACTTGCGAGTTCTTAGAGTGTATAGTTTCTTTCTTGCGAGGGGAAGCTATTGTGAGTCAACCCTTGCGAGGTGAGAGTCACGAGTTGTGTCGAGGCTAGAGTTCCTTGCGAGGGAGGAAGGTTTAGTCACTCCATATCCTTTAGTTACTTCGTTTATACGTATACGAACACATAAAATCAGAATTATTCCGCTGCAATTTAGATTACTCTATTTCATTCGAAAAATCAACTTAGTTCTATATCAAGTTAAAATGCAAAGAATGAGTAATGAAGCAAGGAAGACTCATTTTTCACACAGCAAGTTACAATGCAAACAATGGGTAATGAAGCAAGGAAGACTCGTTGCTCACACAAGGAGTTACAATATAACAATGGGTAATGAAGCAAGGAAGACTCATTGTTAACCCAAGGAGTTACAATGCAAACAATAGGTAATAGAGCAAAGAAGACTCATTGTTTACAGAAGGAGTTAAAATGCAAAGAATGAGTAATGAAGCAAGAAAGACTCATTGTTCATACAGCAAGTTACAATGCAAACAATGGGTAATGAAGCAAGGAAGACTCATTGCTCACAAAGGGAGTTACAATATAAAAATGGGTAATAAAGCAAGGAAGACTCATTGTTCACACGAGGAGTTACAATGCAAACAGTGGGAATGAAGCAAAGAAGACTCATTGTTCACACAAGGAGTTACAATGCAAACAATGGGTAATGAATGAAGACTCACACAAGGACTCACAATGTAAACAATGGGTAATAAAGGAAGGAAGACTCATTGTTCACACAATGAGTTACAATGCAAACAATGGGTAATGAAACAAGGAAGACTCATTGTTCACACCAGGAGTTACAATGCAACAATGGGTAATGAAGCAAGGAAGACTCATTGTTCACACAAGAAGTTACAATGTAACAATGGGCAATGAAGCAAGGAAGAGTCATTGTTAACACAAGGAGTTACAATGTGAACAATGGGTAATGAAGCAAGGAAGACTCATTGTTCACACAAGAAGTTACAATGTAACAATGGGCAATGAAGCAAGGAAGAGTCATTGTTAACACAAGGAGTTACAATGTGAACAATGGGTAATGAAGCAAGGAAGACTCATTGTTCACACAACGAGTTACAATGTAACAATGGGGAATGAAGCAAGGAAGTCTCATTGTTCACCCAATGAGTTACAAAGCAAACAATGTGTAATGAAGCAAAGAAGACTCATTGTTCACACAAGGTGTTACAATGCAAACAATGGGTAATGAAGCAAGGAAGACTCATTTTTCAGACAACGAGTTACAATGTAACAATGGGTAATGAAGCAAGGAAGACTCATTGTTCACACAAGGAGTTACAATGCAACAATGGGTAATGAAGCAAGGAAGAATCATTGTTCACACAAGAAGTTACAATGTAACAATGGGTAATGAAGCAAGGAAGAGTCATTGTTAACAAAAGGAGTTACAATGCAAACAACGGGTAATGAAGATAGGAAGACTCATTGTTCAAACAAGGAGTTACAATGCAAACAATGCGTAATGAAGGAAGACTCACACAAGGACTTACAATGTAAACAATGGGTAATAAAGGAAGGAAGACTCATTGTTAACCCAAGGAGTTACAATGCAAACATTGGGTAATGGAGCAAAGAAGACTCATTGTTCACACAAGGAGTTACAATGCAAAGAATGAGTAATGAAGCAAGAAAGACTCATTGTTCACACATCAAGTTATAATGCAAACAATGGGTTATGAAGCAAGGAAGACTCATTGCTCACACAAGGAGTTACAATATAACAATGGGTAATAAAGCAAGGAAGAGTCATTGTTCATACAAGGAGTTACAATGCAAACAATGGGTAATGAAGCAAAGAAGACTCATTGTTCACACAAGGAGTTACAATGCAAACAACGGGTAATGAAGAAAGGAAGACTCATTGTTCAAACAAGGAGTTACAATGCAAACAATGGGTAATGAAGGAAGACTCATTCTTCACACAAGAAGTTACAATGTAAACAATGGGTAATAAAGGAAGGAAGACTCATTGTTCACACAATGAGTTACAATGCAAACAATGGGTAATAAAGCAAGGAAGACTCATTGTTCACACAAGGAATTACAATGCAACAATGGGTAATGAAGCAAGGAAGACTCATTGTTCACACAAGAAGTTACAATGTAACAATGGGCAATGAAGCAAGGAAGAATCATTGTTAATACAAGGAGTTACAATGTGAACAATGGGTAATGAAGCAAGGAAGACTCATTGTTCACACAACGAGTTACAATGTAACAATGGGAAATGAAGCAAGGACGCCTCATTGTTCACCCAAGGAGTTACAAAGCAAACAATGGGTAATGAAGCAAAGAAGACTCATTGTTCACAGAAGGAGTTACAATGCAAACAATGGGTAATGAAGCAAGGAAGACTCATTGTTCACACAACGAGTTACAATGTAACAACGAGTAATGAAGCAAGGAAGACTCATTGTTCAAACAAGGAGTTACAATGCAAACAATAGGTAATGAAGGAAGACTCACACAA
>JAIUZE010020033.1:0-26526 GCA_022085475.1 Heliosperma pusillum
CTACCTTCCCGTGCGTAGCTTGGAATGTCCTAACGGAGAGGTATCCTACTGCTTATATGCATGTGTTAGTGGGCATACGACGACGTTGTTGGGAGTTGAACGCTATGCGTTGTTCGACCCGGGCGTCAAATGTTGTGTACTTGCGAGGTGGTGTTATTTGCATGTAGCGTACCGCTTGTTATGAGGCTTGAGCTCTTTTCCGCCTCTTTCGTGAATGTCGACCGAATTTGGGGTACTCGGCGTCTATGATTGACCGAGTCTTGGATGCGAAACTTTTATCGCATGTCGAATCGGAACACGTTATTCCGAGAGTCTGGCCAGGTTTAGACTAGGACCGTATTATTATCGTCGTCCTACCGGAGGAAATTAGTGAACATATACGAAATGTGATCGTGTATGCGTTACCGGGAAATGCTTATCCCGTGGATGCCTGTTAATCATACTTGCCATGTACACGATGCTAGTGCGTTTCATTTACCGTGAGAAAGGTCGTCTTTATGTTGTTATACTTGAATGCGTGATTTCATGATTGAGTATTCATGATCATTGCATGACTTGGCATGGGTGTTTGTCGAGTCTCAATCTTATCAATCTTATACCGCTAACGGTGAGATGTAAGCCCTAGTGAGCGTATTCGATTGCCTAAGAGTGTCTTTCCCGAGTCTTTGAATAGCATGATGGTTACGGATTTGATTTCCATATGTTCTTATATTTATATCTTGTGTTGCCTATCTATTCTTATTGTATCTCACATGTATATCTATATATATGCATGCTTTACTTTCGTATTTCCTTATATGTTCGTTTGATGTGATATGGCTGGGAGAACCCGGAGTTACTCCCCACTGACTGTGGCATTCATGTTTTTCATGGATGAACAGGTTTCTTGCTTGGATGATTTTTGGCTGTGACATTTTGGGGTTCGGGTGTGAGCTAGCGGGCGGTGTCCCTGGAAGTTCACCTCTAGACGATAGTAGCTAGTTTTTGTTAAACACTTGTTCTTTGCTAACATTTGAAGAGACCCCGTCTCTTTGTTGTATATTTCCGTTTTTAGTTTGTAATATTTGACACCTCTCGTTTTATTTACAGTGCATGTATAAAAGTTTTTAAAATACCGTATTTCCGCATATCTTTTCACATGCTTGTATGTTTTATCTTTCCGCATTCGCGAGGGTTGTCACATGCTAGGTTTAAAACAATGTATGCATTCATTCATATACAACTTTTAAAGTCAAATGTAACGAATACTACTCCATTCATTAGTAGAGGCCGCTATGAGCGGGCGGTATTGGGTGTCTGATTGAAGAGCTTCCAAATATGTACCCTCACCCTTTACTTGAATTCTCTATTGAACATCCGTGTTCATGGGCATTACGAGAGTCATTATAAACATAGAATGCTAAGGGGACGATTCTTTAGTGTTCATGTGACTTTATGTCTTGACATGACATATATATCGAACGGTTTTCAATTTTCCACTTTTAAATTGATGGCGACTCCTTCAAATGCTAGTTTGTATTGAACCTTTTATCGTTTCAAGGCTTCTGAAGTCGGTTACAAACCCATGATGCGCCCCTACGGGTCCGTGGGCGAATTTGTGCCCCGTCGCTATGGCGATCGGGTGGCGTATGTCCACTAGTCCTTGCTGCTATATGTACTTCTTATACACCTAGAAATTACGGTATGAGGCTTGAGGGATGCAAATTTTACAAGCCTAATTCTGATGTGCGTGGATGCAGACATTTTAAGTGGATTGACGAAGCGGAGATGCAATGTGAGAAGGATGAAATCATGGAGAAACTAGCATCCACGAAAAACATGGACAAAGCTTTTATTTATCTAGTTAAGAGGAATGAGAAACAATTCAAGGATATACTAATCCTATATATTGCAGTTGTGTTTGGATGTATTGCTTTGTGTATTAGTAATTTAGGTTGGGTTATTTGCCCCTCAAATTATCTGTCGAATTTGTAGTACTTAATGATATTAGAAATCTTGTTTCAAAATTAATATAACTGGATTTGTTTTGAAATTTTAATGACAAGCCATGGGCATTTGTTGATTCACCAAACTAGGGGTTGTTGCAGGAATTAGAAGACAAACAAGTAAAAACTAAAACAAGATAGTAAACCATGTATTCAAACTGTCAAGACAAGCACAGACAATATCAAATGCAGTCAATCCTAAGCAAAAGTTACCCACTAAGACTAGCACAAGTGAATGACTTAAACTTAGGCCAACAAACTAAGGCTAGCACAAGTTTGTTGAGGGTTTTGAGCTAACCAAGACTGGCACAGGTTGACAAAGATAGAGTAAGAACTCTGGTTTTTTCATTCATTTAATCTGAGTTTCTTACAAAGCAAAAGGCTCTTTATATAGAGCATTACAAAAGATCTTCACCATACAACATAAGGCTACATCTAAGGGCTTAAAATGAACCTTGAAATGACAAAAAATTAGATACAAAATCTACTAATAAGACGAGCAAAACAGACTGCAACTACTTCAGAAAAGCAACTGAAAAAGTAAGCTTGTCCCTTTCCTAAAATGGCATTGTTGAGCAGTTTTCTTTGGGGTTTGTCTTGGCTGTCTGGTGCTTCAAATGAAACCTTGAGAGGGACTTCTAGGGTCTTTCCAACTTCCTTATTAATACTACTAAGGTTCATACAAAATTAAGATGCCTTTGATCACTTGTTGGTCTTGAAACCTGCCTGGCTTCTTCAGAGTGACTGGCTAACTTGTGGGATGTTTTTCATGAACTTCCAAGGACAATTAGGAGAAATTATCCTGGACTTTTTGGTATCTAAGAACCTCAACTAGATGGTAAAAGAAGTTGGAGCCTTTTCTTGGACAATTGTTGTAAGATATCTGGTCTAGAACTGGTGCTGGTCACTGTGGATCTTTTCTGATTCTGGCTGACTTTGGACCTTGTTGTCCTGGCTGTTGGCGTGTGGGTTTGACAAGCTAAAATACGGTGTCGTTAATTCCGCAAATTAACTAGGCCAAATAGAAATTTATAAAACCTTACCTAAACTCAAACCAACCTAAATAAATGGGTAGTAAGGGTAAGAAAAGGATCGAATCCAAGGGAAAGCGGTAATGCTAAAATAATCTAATCTAGACTCTTGCAAAATATCAATTAACAAAACTAATGACTCTAATCACAAGTTAAGACACTAATTACTAATTAAGACACTAATTAAAACAAAGGCTTAATTTAATTACAAACTATGATATTCACAATGGAAAACATGTAGATAACATATAGGGAGAAAGTTTTTCATGAGAAATGATTATCAAGTCTAAAATTACCAACAACAACTAAATACTCAAAGATTCAAATATGGAGAAGTAACTTAGTGCAATTATCCCAAGTTCCCCACAAATAACAAAGTAAAGACCCCTCCTTTCCTCTCTTCTCTAATTATCTATTACAAGTTTCTAAGAACTAGCCACCATGAATTAAACCATCCATAAATGACCCAATACAACTCCACCAATACTTATTAAAACATAAGCATAAATAAAGATGCAAGCTTTAAGCACAAAACCAAAGAAACATGCTAGAATCATGTAATAAAACATTAAACCATGTTCTAATTACACAATAACCCAAATTCCACTCAAAAGATTCCAACTCTTAAACCAAAGTTACAATCTTTCAAGGTTGCTTCAACAAATACCAAGACAAATTAACCAAATTCATCAAGACAAAGCAAATAATTAAACAAACAATTGCTAGGATGGTTATTCTTAACAACAATTCATTCAACAATGGAATTCAAACATAAGAAAATGGAATTAAATAGAGAAGGAAGGTTAAAGAGGTCTTACAATGCTAAAAGGGAAGAACTTGTTCAAATTACACTAAGCAAAGAAAGGATTAGCTACCCATAGTCTTTATATTACAACCCATTTCTAAATAAAAATCAATTACAAGAGCCAAAGTTGAAGAACAAAGTAGAGAATTTCTAAGGAAAAATATGATATTGAATGTTGTATGCTTGGCTCCCTTCTCTCTCTTCAGATTTCTGCTTAAATACCCTTGGTCCGCAAACCTAGGGGCCTTGAAAGGTGGGCTTTCAAAAGACAAGACGGAGAATTGAAGAAATGTCGAGCTGAGAAAGGACGCAGGCTGCGTCCTACGACGCAGGCTACGTCGTGTACTGCCCGATTTCCCTTTGCTTTTCCTTCTTGACTTTCGTTGACCCATGGACTTTTGGCCCCGCCTTGACTTTCATTGACCCATTGGGTTTGGTCTTCATGCCTTGGTGATTCATTGCTAGCCCACTCCAATTTCCGGGTATTTGGGTCTCGGGTTTCGGGTTTGACTTTCGTTGACTTCCGGGTTTGACTCTCAAAATTGACTCAAATTACTAAATAATAAAATTATTACTAAAACTAAAGTTAACATAAAATAACGCTAATGACTCGTAAAAAGTAAAACAAAAGACCCTAATAAGTACTACTAGACACAACATAATTTGGTGTTGTCAGGGTTGCTGTTGTTGCTGCTTGGTCATGGCCTGTCTTAGCTGCTGTTGTTGCATGGTGAGGGTCTGTCCTTGCTTGATCATGGCTAGTCTGGGTCTGGGTATGGTTATCTTGGACTGTTGCTTGGCTATAAAAGCTTGATGCTCCCCTAGCTCCTGCTTCATCCTCCCAGGTTGAAAAGATTTGAGCATCAAATCCCCAGTGCTCTCTTCTTCACTGTCATAGTAAGGGCTGAGGTCTCCTATGTTGAATGTGTCATGAACCCCAGATTCCCCTGTAAAATCCACTTTCTAAGCATTGGCTCCCACCTTCTCTATGATTTCAAAGGGCCCTTCTACCCTGGGCATGAGTTTGTTCTTTCTTTTGCTTGGGAACCTTTCTTTCCTGAGGTGTAACCATACCAAATCACCTGCCTGGAACTCCTTCTTTCCTCTTGGTACCTTGGCTTTGATTTTGTATTGAGCATTGGCATTTTCTATGTTCTTCCTAACCTGTTCATGTAGCTTGAGCATTTGTTCTACCCTTTTCTTGGCATCATAGTTCAGTAGTTCCTTGGGTACATTGGACAACTCTTTGGGCATGAGTGGGTTACTGCCATAGACCACTTCAAAAGAACTGTGACCAGTGCTTGATGAAGGGGCCCTGTTGAAGGCAAATTCTGCCTGGGCCAGCTTGAGATCCCAATCCCCTAGTGACTTCTTCATAATGCACTTGAGTATTCTTCCCAGGGTCTTGTTGGTGACTTCTGTTTGTCCATCTGTTTGGGGATGGTGAGATGTGCTGAAGAGCAGTCTAGTGTTTAGTAGCGTCCACAAGGTCTTCCAGAAGTAACTCATGAACTTTGTATTTTATGTCTGAAACAATTGATCTAGGCACTCCATGCAGTCTGACTACCTCCTTGAAGTAAAGTTCAGCAACCCCTGATGCATCCTCAGTTTTCTTACATGGCACAAAATGAGCCATCTTGCTGAATCTGTCAACCACAACCATGATGGAATCCTTTCCCCTGGGAGTCCTGGGTAGAGCAACAATAAAGTCCATGCTAATGTCTTCCCAGGGCTTATCAGGCACAGGTAGTGGAGTGTATGGTCCTGCTTGAAAGGAGCTCTTTGCCTTTTGGCAGGTGGAACACCTCCTAAGGATAGCCTGAACATCCCCTTCCATCTTAGGCCAGTAGAATTGATCCACCAGGCTGTCCATAGTCTTCTGCACCCCAAAATGTCCTACTAGCCCATTAGAGTGGACTTCCCTCACCAATAGGTCCCTGTATGAGCCCCTACGAACACACAGTTTGTTCCCTTTAAACATGTAACCTTTCTACATCATATACTTGGTTTCTTTTGTACTGGTACTGCTCTGCAAGGACAACCAATCCTCCATGAAATTAGGGTCATCCGGATAAAGCTCCTTCATAAACTCAAAGCCTACCACCCTATGTTGAATTGTCACCAGCATAGAATGTCTTCTGGATAGGGCATCTTCCACCACATTTGACTTCCCTTTCTTGTACTTGCTTGAGAAGTTGAAGGATTGGAGGTACTCAACCCATTTGGCATGCCTGGCACTGAGCTTGTGTTGGCCATTTATGTATTTCAGAGCCTCATGGTCAGAATGAAGTACAAAAGGTTTGGGTTTGAGGTAATGGCTCCAGTACATGAGGGCTCTTACCAAGGCATAAAATTCCTTGTCATATGTGGAGTAATTGAGCTTAGCCCCATTGAGTTTCTCACTGAAAAAGGCCACAGGATTCCTGCCTTGAATGAGCACTGCTACAATTCCTACCCCACTTGCATCACACTCCACCTCAAACAGCTGATCAAAGTGAGGCAGAGCTAGTATGGGTGCCTCACACAGCTTCTTCTTGATGAGCTCAAAGGCTGCTTGTGCTTGCTCAGTCCACCTGAACTCACCCTTCTTCATCCCTTCTGTTACAGGCACCATGATGGTGCTGAACCCCTGAATAAACCTTCTATAGAAGGAGGCCAGGCCATGGAAGCCCCTGAACTCAGTGATGTTCTTGGGAGTAGGCCAAGACTTAAGGGCTGCAATCTTCTCCTGATCTACAGATATGCCCCTGGTAGAGATGACATATCCTAAGAACTTGACCTCCTCATTCATGAATGTGCACTTCTCCATCTTCCCAAAGAGTTTATGCTCCCTCAGTTTCAGAAACAACATTTTTAAATGGTTCAAATGCTCAGACTTGCCCTTGCTATAGACCAGGATATCATCAAAATACACCACAATGAAATGGCCTATGAAAGGCCTCAGAACTTCAGTCATAAGCATCATGAATGTACTAAGAGCATTGGAGAGACCAAAGGGCATAACCAGCCATTCATACAGCACATGCTTAGTTTTAAATGCTGTTTTTCACTCATCCCCCTCCCTGATTCTCACCTGGTGGTAGCCTTGCCTAAGATCTATTTTGAAAAATAGCCTGGCTCCACTTAACTCATCCATCATGTCATCCAGCCTTGGAATGGGGAATCTGTATTTGACAGTGATGTTGTTGATGGCCCTGCTGTCAATAGACATCCTCCATGAACCATCTTTCTTAGGGACTAGGAGGGCAGGCACTGCACAAGGGCTTAGAGATTCCCTGAAAAAACCTTAGGACATTAATTCCTCTACTTGCCTATGCAATTCCTGTGTGGACTTGGGATCACTCATGTATGCTGGTCTGTTAGGCAGCATGGCACCTGGGATGAGGTGTATCTGGTGCTCTATGCCCCTTAGAGGAGGGAGTCCTGAGGGTATTTCCTCTGGGAATACATCCTCATGTTCATTGATCAACTCCTTTACTTCTGGGGGAACCTCAGCTGGTTCCTCAACCTGTTTGGACAAGAGGAAATACATAGGTTGGTCTTGTTGCACTTCTCTGAGCATGGCTGCCTCTATGAGGATGAGAACCTCCTTGGATCCACTGGTGCTGGGACTACCATAGTCTCTAGTGTTGGGAGGCAAAGGTGTAAGAACTATCCTTTGACTCCCATGCCTGAAAGTGTACACATTGCTTTCCCTTTGTGCAGGGCATCTTTATCAAACTCTCATGGTCTCCCTAGCAGTAAATGACATGCATCCATAGGCACTACATCACAAGTCACCTCATCCTTGTAAGTACCTCTAATAGAGAAAGATACTAAACACTGTTGCTCAACCCTTACTTCAGCACCCTTGTTCAACCATCTGAGTTTATAAGGATTTGGGTGGGGTGGGGTCTCCAAGCCAAGCTTGTTAACCAGGGTAATTGAGGTTACATTTGTACAACTACCCCCATCTAGGATCACATTGCAGACCCTCCCTTGAATTGTACACCTGCTCCTGAAGATTAAAGATCTCTGGTCTTCCTCTAGAGGCTAATGCTGGGAATGCATAACCCTCCAAAGAGCAAGGTTATGACCAGTGTCTAGTGGGGCTACTACAAAAGGGGCATCACTTTCCTCTTCCTGTTCTCCTATTTCCTCCTCCTGCTCATACTTAATCAGCCCTTCTTTCTCCCACTCCATGACTTCTACTGCAGTCAAGGCTCTTCTTGAAAGGCATTCCCTCTTAAAGTGGCCATAACCTTGACACTGATAACATTTTCTTTTCTCTTCTGAAGGAGTGAGGGTAGATTGTTGTCCCACATGGGCCTTACTCTTGTCCAAGGGGTTCCTATTAACAGTTACAGGGGCCCTAGGACCCTCCCCAATTCTGACCCCACTATAAGGTTTAGTCACAGCAGGTTCGGTGAAAGGTTTGATTATTTCTTTCCCCATTTTCTCAACCCTAAGGGACAGGTTAACCACATCTTCAAAGAACCATAGGGGCTGCATTCTAACCTTGTTAGCAATGCCTTGGTTTAGACCTTCTAAGAATCTAGCAATCCTTTGTTCAGGCTTCTTAGTAATGTCACATTGAAGGGTAAGCTGCTCAAATTCTCTTAGGTATGACTCAACAGACTTTTCATTTTGTTTCAGTTTAGACAGCTTGATGATTAAGTCCTGAGTATAATCCTTAGCAACAAATTTATCCAACATTTTCTTCTTTAACTTAGACCAAGATTTAATGGGTTCCTTACCCTCCCTAGCCCTTAGACTCTTCATAGTCTCAAACCACAGGGAAGCATACCCTTTCAGTTTCAGGATAGATACTTTAAAGGCCTTTGCATCATTGTAACCTTTATATTCAAACACTCTCTCTATATCCCTAAGCCATTCTAACAAATCATCAGGGTTTAAGCTACCATAAAATTCAGGAATGTCTACCTTGAGGTGTTTATCAGTAAGGCCATGGCCTAAAGCTCTGCTCCTGGTGGATTCATCTGAGTCTGAAGGTTCCTCTTCTTCAGGTGGTCTGACCCTGCCTCCTGGTTGACCTAGGCCTCTCCCTCAACCTCTACCTCTTCCTCCAGCAAACAACTAGTTGCCTATTACCTGACCCAAGGCTCTGGTTAGGGTGGTTACAACCTCAGCCAGATCCTCCATCCTTGCTTCTACTCCTGCTAATCTCTCTTCACTCATTGGGGTGTTTTTGTGTTTTTGAATGTAGTTTGGTTAAATGAACTCACAGTAAGAATAAACCTAAGCTCTGATGACCAATTTGATGCACCAAACTAGGGGTTGTTGCAGGAATTAGAAGACAAACAAGTAAACAACTAAAACAAGATAGTAAACCATGTATTCAAACTGTCAAGACAAGCACAAACAATATCAAATGCAGTGAATCCTAAGCAAAACTCACCCACTAAGACTAGCACAAGTGAATGACTTAAACATAGGCCAACAAACTAAGGCTAGCACAAGTTTGTTGAGGGTTTTGAGCTAACCAAGACTGGCACAGGTTAACAAAGATAGAGTAAGAACTCTGGTTTTTTCATTCATTTAATCTGAGTTTCTTACAAAGCAAAAGGCTCTTTATATAGAGCATTACAAAAGATCTTCACCATTCAACATAAGGCTACATCTAAGGGCTTAAAATGAACCTTGAAATGACAACAAATCAGATACAAAAGTCTACTAATAAGATGAGCAAAACAGACTGCAACTACTTCAGAAAAGCAACTGAAAAAGTAAGCTTGTCCCTTTCTTGAAATGGCATTGTTGAGCATTTTTCTTTGGGGTTTGTCTTGGCTGTCTGGTGCTTCAAATGGAACCTTGAGAGGGACTTCTAGGGTCTTTCCAACGTCCTTATTAATACTACTAAGGGTCATACAAAAGTAAGATGCCTTTGATCACTTGTTTGTCTTGAAACCTGCATGGCTTTTTCAGAGTGACTGGCTAACTTGTGGATTGTTTTTCATGAACTTCCAAGGACAATTAGGAGAACTTATCCTGGACTTTTTGGTAGCTAAGAACCTCAACTAGATGGTAAAAGAAGTTGGAGCCCTTGCTTGGACAATTGTTGTAAGATATCTGGTCTAGAACTGGTGTTGGTCATTGTGGATCTTTTCTGATTCTGGCTGACTTTGGACCTTGTTGTCCTGGCTGTTGGTGTGTGGGTTGCTGTTGTTGCTGCTTGGTCATGGCCTGTCTTTGCTGCTGTTGTTGCTTGGTCAGGGTCTGTCCTTGCTTGATCATGGCTAGTCTGGGTCTGGGTTTGGTTATCTTGGACTGTTGCTTGGCTATCAAAGCTTGATGCTCCCCTAGCTCCTGCTTCATTTGCACTTTTGTGTAATACAATGTTTTCATTTTGCAAACTGATACGAAAATTAAGACATTAGCACATTAGCATTAGCACAACAATATTGGATTTCATAAAGTCAGACAAGAAACATTTCATTTCAAATTCATACTTCATAATCCAAATAAAGTGGTGGAGAAATTGTTCAGGAAAATCAAGTCATCACCACCTTACATTCCTAACAGCAAATTAGTTCAAAAATTGTTGAAACTGTATTGCCTAATTCTCCATTACATGAAAAGTGTTTTAACTAATAGATCATAAGTCTTCGTGGTTGTGTTCTTGGCTCAAATGATCGTTGGTTTCCACTAACTTGACTTAGGAAAGCTTGGTCACTGGCCCTCTTTGCCTTCCTCTGGTCAGATTTACTCTTGGAAGCAATCACCCATGTTGAATTGATGACATGTTTACCACCCTTGTTCTTTGTCTTGGGTCCAGCATTTGCATTCTTACATCCTTTAATGTTATGCCCTAGCTCCCAAACCAACCACACTTATTAGACTTTTTGTGACCCTTTACCACGTTCTTTTCTCCTTTGTTTTTTTGAGGGGCTCATAGGCAATCTCCATGTCAAAGGTGGTAGAGGCTCCTCTTAGCCTGTTTTCTATGAATAGGCTACCCCACTCATAGGGTCAACTGCATGTGTGTAAGCCACCATATATTTGTCCTTTGATTAGGCATGAACCACATAATCTTCTGGATTGTGTCTTTGTTTTAGTATACAAGACATAACATGAATGCAAGGGATCTCACTCAACTCCAAATGGTAGTAATGATACACCTAGTTTATAAGGTTGGCTGTGTATGATCACCCTTGTAGTCAACCTCAAAGTTGGTATTTCTGGAAGAGAATATGGTACAATACATTGACTCATACAAAATCATCTTGAAGCATTTCTCAATGTAAGGAATTAGGAGCTTATCATACTTCTTAACCCATTCCTCTTTTTATACTTCTGTTTTATTATATATCTTCTTATCCACTCAATGTGAGTCATAATTGGTTTATCCCTTTCATCCTTGAGAACAACATTAAAATATTCAAATAGATTGTTTGTTATCATACTACTCTTACAAGTGGTTTTAAAAGCATGTCCACTCCAATGTTTGGGCATAATAGCCTTGACATACTTATATGCAGGCTCATTAAGGAATTTGATTCCCTTAAAAGCTTAAAAAAAACCTGGCATGTGTTAAACAGTGTTAGAATGCAAGTCAGTAGCAATTAAAATAGTTAGTGTAATACCCGCCATTTATAGGCCCGTCGACCGACCTTTGACCTGGCAGTACCTCTCATTGCGTTGGCTTGGAGAACCCTGTATCTTTCAGTTGCGCGTACCCGACCTAACACAGTTCACTCGGCCGAGTGCACCGTACGCGACCGTGTGTCCCCGATACTCGGTCGAGTGCCACGGATCTGAGCGTGCCACATATATAACATGGAGGCTAGAACGTTAATAATTTTATTTCGAAAATCATTTCTCATTCTTCCTAAAACCTAAACCTAACTCTCACTTCTCTTCCCCAACCTTTCATCCATGTATCCTATGGAATCCACCACCTAGTAGAACGCCATGGGAGCGAGACACATGTTCAAATATAATGCATATGGGGATGGCTAATCTAGTCAGGTTTGGGATGACGGTCTTGTATGCTTGTATGTAACGGATGGCGGCTGCGTGCGGAATTGCTACAGGTAGGGTTTTCCCTACTCAGTACATTTCTATATTGATTGATATCGTTGTGATTGATGATAGTTATGAGGTGAACTATGATGATTTTGATTATGATTGGATTTTGATTGTGATCGATATTGGTGGTCTGTTTCAGGAGACGGTTCCACGCCCCAAGTTTTGCTTCTTGTGGCTCCCGTCACAAGGGGGATGTGCACATTAATGAGCCGGGAACGCTCGTTGCGATGAGCGAGGAAATTGATGTCCAGTGCTGTGTTCTGGCATCGGCAGGAGATACGGTGTTCTGATCTGCAATCTGACACTGACAGGGGTTAGCATTTCGACAAGAACTCGGTTACTACAGTTTGGAGATGATAATGATCATTTAAATTAGTTGTGTGATTGTGTGATTGTGTGTTGTGATGTGATTGATGAGTAAATTGTACTGGCCCCTTCTTTGTGTTTGTAAATGTGATCATTCATTTGGAGGATGCTGAGCAGGTTGTTTAGCAGGTCATATTTGTGGATAGTTGGGATAGCTGGGATGCGACAAGTTGACGGTCATATTTACTTCTATTGAGTCCTAGAGTTTTGAGACGAGTTTATTATATTATGTTGTAATTGGATTATCGTATTAAATATTAAATGTAATTAATAATAATTACTTCTTTATTGTCCATTTTATATGTACTACCTCGGGCAACCAAAATGGTAGCGCTCCTACCTTCTAGGACAAGGTCTTGCCAAAGGCCTCTTCAGAAGTGGGGGAGTTACAAAGTGGTATTAGAGCGACGATTTTAGAACCTGGACTAAAGAATCAAATTAATGTAGGGTGTCAACTAAAATGAACCTGGTGTATGTTTATTAGGGGCCCACTTATGTTGATTTTGGGTGAAAAGGTGCCCTCATTCCAAGATCACAGCCCTATTACACTTAAGCCAGAAACGCCGTCGATGGGTAGAGAAAATGAAAAGTGTCTAGGTGGTGTGTTTGATGACTTGGAATGCGTATACTTATGTGGCATGAATGCAAGTGTTTGTGAGGTGAAATGTGTGTAAATGTACCTTGATCTAGTTTGCAATTCTGAGTACAGGGTAACTCTTCTTACAAAATCCAAGTAATTTGTTTTGTAAGATGGAGGTACAGTCAATGAATACCGGTGATTGATGCATGAATGTGAACTAATGTGTTAAGCAATTTATTAGAGAGTAGGATGGAGAAGTAAGGGTATGAGTTACTGGTCTTAAATGACATTAGTATTAGTGTATATTATCAACTAGAACTTTGTACTATTTGTGACATTCATTGTATGTGTGTAAACGTTTGGCATGATGTGAATAGATGGTGTAGGGACTAACTCGGCCTGGTGATACTTATTTGGGACAGTCTTATTATAAGCTTACGTGAATTAAACCATGTGTTGTGCTACTTGTTATAGTCATTACATGTGTGGGAAAAACTAGCTTAAAGGGAGATGGTAGTATAGGAGCTAATCGTGACGAGTCCCAAAATTTCATTTCGGGCTCCGAACAGTATTTCTATATTGCACGAACGACAAGGTTATCCTAACGAATCTACCATCTAGTAGACCGCCATAGGGGAGCATAGTCTAGTCATGTAAGTAACTACCCTCATAGTTGTCATTAAGATTAGTGACCAGGATTCTAGTAGGAGTCGTATCAATGTTTGCAGGTTCGGACTGATGGTCATATATTCTTGTATGTGATGGATGGTGGCTGCGTGCGGGATTGCTACATGTAGGGTTTCCCTACTCAGTACTTTTATATGTTGATTGATTATGATTGTTGTTGAGGACGATGGTTGATAATGGCGATGATGATGATGATTAAGATTGTGACTGTGATTGGTTCTATATTGGTGGTCCGTTGCGGGAGACAGTTCCACATCTTTTCGCCTTTTGTGGTTCCCGTCAGAAGGGGGATGTGAACATTAATGGTTCGGGAACTGTTGTTGCAATGAGAGGGGTTTTTGATGTCCAGTGCTGCGATCTGGCATGGGTAGGCGATACGTGTTCAAATCTTCAATCTGACACTAGCAGAGGTTACCGTTGCGACAAGAACTTGGTTACCGGAGTTTGGAGATGATATTGTTCTTCTGGTGCGATCGTGTTCTTACTGGATTGATGTCATTGTGCTTTTACTCGTGTTGATATTGATGGATGTATGAATGTGCTGACCCTTTATTTGATGTTGCGTAACTGTGATGATCCATTGGGGGATAGTGAGCAGGTTGTAAGTAGGTTTTTTTCGTGGATGGTTGGGAGAGCTGGGAATGCGACGGTTGACGGACACTTTTACTTACGCTGAGTTCTAGAGGTTGAGATGAGTTTATTATGTTATGTTGTATTCGGATTATTGTAATAATGATTAAATGACCATTTTATATGTACTAGCTCGGGCAACTGAGATGGTAGTGCTCCTACCTCCTAGGTGAGGTCTTGCCAAAGGCTCCTTAGGAAGTGGGGGTATTACATTATTTACCTATTAAACTCTCTCTCTCTCTCAAACTCTTCTCTCTTAAAAATATTTGTGGATTTGTGCTAAGCTACTTTTGAACCACTCGTTTTGAACACCTTGTACTTCATCCCTTTCATTCATTCACGGGAATTTTACAACAAATCTGGAAATTACAGTTTTTTTTTTACTACGAATCTACCCTATTTGGTATAATAAGTGTTATAAATTGTTGCTATTTTAGTCTAGTTCATAGGATAATAAAATTATTCTCCAAAACCGTTACTTATTCCACCCAAATCTTAGGGTTTTATGAAAATCCGAAAATCTTGGTCTCAATTTTGTTTCAAGAGCTTTAAAATCTCAATTTTGGGTCATTACTATGTCATTTGAAGCCCTCCTTTTCAAATTTTTATAGTAAAAGATCGTCGTAAATTTAGTCCGATGAAGCAAAATTCGTAACTTTTGAACATCATTTATGTGATACGACCCGGAAATCTTTGTGGAACCATAAATTGCAGATGCCTAGAGCCTGAGGAGCAGCTAACAAGAGGACACGCGCAACCGCAACAATGGAGCGGGGATAGTCTACCCAGACGGTTTTTTTTCCCCGAGTACCAGAATACCCGGAGGTAGAGTTGGGTAGATTTGCTCAGCATAAGGCTTTTCTTGCTTTAATGGACGCCCCACTAAAGCCGACTAGGTGTGTGGACCAGAGTGTGTTAATCTCTATGGGTATCGAGGAGGACGTGAGTCACATCTTTAAGATACTTGGGATGTCTATTTTGTACCGACCTCGAAAGAAATCCTATGCTTTATTGACCTTGGAATTATTGAGTTCGTATGTGTACGATGTAGAAGGGAAGAAGGTAATTTTCCGGAATACTGACTTTGATTTCACCCTGGATGAGGTGGCTAAGCATTTGGGCATGGCGAGGGAGGATGAAGATAGTGTAGAAACGATAAGGTCGGACTTGGGGGCTACCAGTTATTTTCCTTATTTCACTAGGTGACCCACGCCTAGCGTTAGTGCCTTGTTGATTAATTATGTGCAACACCCGACTCTTCGAGTATTCTTAAGGATGATGACTTGCTTGTTTTATGGAAGGAATGATTTTAGTAACCTAAACTCAAACGAGGTGGTGTTGTTGGTTTCTTACCTGAACCCTAAGAGGGAGGAGAGGTTTTACTACAGTGCCCCTAGCTATAGTATGCTCTAGCTTGACCCGGATGACTCATCAGAGACATCGTCACCTTAGTTTTGGAGCCTCATCGAGTTCTCACCTCCTGTAGACCTTCCTGCTTTACTTTAAATAGTCCCCACCATGACCGAGACTACATATTGCACATTAAGTAGTTGAGGGATTTGGATGATGGGACTTTAGCTGGGAGGGTGAGGGGAACCAGATAGATGAGGATACATGATAGGGATAACCTTCCCTTTACCGACCATTTGGCGGAGCCATCCCCAGATACTGATGCACCTGTGACTCCCCCGCAGACTTACCTTATCCCTGAGCATCTTCTGGTGGAGATGTCAGAGCCGGTATTGGCTACCCATCGGAGGAGAACGGCTCAGCCTGTTCAAGAGACTCGGGATGTGAGGGAGGAAGTGGTGGAATCGTCGTTCGTTCCTCATGAGCATGGTCAGTACCAGCTTTACCCTCAGTATCAGTACTACCCGACTGTGCAGGACCCGAGGATGCAGATGAGTGAGTTGACCGAGAGGCTGTCTAACGCTTTGGTGCTAAGAAATATGCAGGAGTTGTCTCACATGCAGAACGTGAGGACGGGCCTTGCTCAGCTAGCTTGGTGGAGAGGAGTGGGGAATGATAAAAGGATTTTTTAGTGTTATGGCGTAGACAGAACGGCTTGGGGAACTACCACTCCCAACGATTATAGGTGCCTTACAGGACCTTAGGGCGCCAATAACTATGTCAGTAAGTTGAACGCCTAGGGGAGATGAATTGGTGGAGGTTATCATGGGCATGATAGTGAAGAAGGGACCTCGGGTGCAGCTGATGAGGAGGGTATGGATGAAGATGTGGGAGCAGAGCAATGAGGCGAACCTCGTCGTGGTTTTGATGGATGTTGTTGATCTCTTACTCGTTGGTGGTTATATGACTTTAATTTGTTTTTTCGTGATGTTGGTATAGGAGAAGGTGTCCTCCACAATAGTACGCCACATAATAAATCTCATTATGTAATATAATTGGGATACTTATTGACTATATATATGATTAGTCAGTTGATTAATGTAAATTTATAACGGTTGGCTGACTAGAGCTTGACGTTATTGTCGTACGACGGCGGTGATCAACTGATCCCTTTGGGTCACACGTATAGGATGAAACTCAAATAGTAAAACTAATTATTTGTATAAATGATACGGTTTAATTAGAGCCTTGCATATATTGGATGTATTAGAAGTTATGAGGTTTAACTTGGTAATTAATCGCTAATTCACTAAATTACTGGAGGTTTGGTTTATATTCGGAGGTAGAGGTAATTAGTTAATTATATTTACAATAAGTTGTAACATAAATTAACTGAGCATTGTGGGACCCATTGTATATTGATATAATGGTAATGTGTCACTTAAAAGTTAAGTGTATATATTTTACATCATATAATAATTCTATGATCAAATTAACATTTTAATTTTATGAGATAATTAAATATATGATTAACAAGTATTTGTGGGTCAAATATTAAAAATCAAAATGGACCCATTTTGTCACAAGGGCACAGGTTTTAGGGTGAGCAAAGGACAATAATTTGATTCCTTTTTTGTCTTGCCTATAAAACACATTTTCTTCTTTTCTAAACTTGTTTTTTTGTCTTACCAAGTAGTAATGATTTAGCATGCAAAGGAAAGACACACTCAACCTCACCATCACTCTTTTGGGGTCGGCTCATGTGCTCTTAAAATGAGCAATTGTTGTTCATTTTATTTACTTTTTCAAAACTTATTAAAACCTAACATATCTCTCTACATCTCTCTAAAATAATACTAGAAAACTACTAATTGTTAGTACTATTTTTCTTAGTGTTCACTAAGGGTTAGTAACACAAAAGTATTATTATACAAGGGTTAGTTCTTATAATATCTAGTTAATATTATTAGAACTTTTGGTAACATCTTGGGTGCAACTACAAGGAGATCTTCTATTTTGAAGATTTGGATGTTTGGAAGATCATTCCAAGCTTAGTAGAAATTCCTAAGACAATAATAAGTTATTGTTCTTACTTCCATTTCAATGTGAGGAAATTTCTTCTGTTATATAATGCCTTTATATTTGCATGCATGTTACATTGATCTTAAATAAATAAATTAACTTGTAATTTGTTAATATAATTAGAGGAGTCTAATTAGGGTCTATGGACTTTCATGTGGTATCAGAGCTAGCTTGTAGCATGCATGTTCATTTTGGGCATTTTTATTAAAGTTATAAGATAACTAATAAATCAAAACTTTGAGTTAAAATATGATTTGGACAAAACGTTTTTGTGCATATATACCTACTGACTTCAAAATATTTGTGGTCAAATTTCGTGATTTTAGGGATTGATTTGCTATTTTATTTTGATTTTTGGCTTTTAAACCGAGTTAATATGCATTTTTTATGTTAAAAGTTAACTAAAAATTAGTTTTATGTTGATTATGGCCATGAAATTTTAATATGATCTCATATGCATGTTTTACATACTGTATGAAAATTTTCGTGACTTTGAATATATTATTGCATTTTTATTGATTTTTATGAGATAAAAGTCGATAAAAGGAGATTATTATGTTCATAAAAATGAAACGAGTTATTCTAGATCTAAAATTTTTTGGTACATTTCATAATCTGATTTATTTTCTGGTGGTGAAGTTTTGTTATTTGTTTCACTATTTTTTTATATTTGTTGGTATTTATGAAATAAACCTGATAAATATAAACATATTTATTCACAAAATTTAATAAAACTTTTGGGCAAATTTTTTTTGATTTTTGAGCTTCTAATAATGTTCCAGAATTTAAAAAAAAAATTATTACAAATTGTTATGAATTTTATATTTTATTTTGAGTTTTTTTCATAAAAGTTATGATTAAACCGTTATATTTAGCAAATAAAATCAAATCGGACTAATTAATGACCAAAAACATTAGCGGGGACTAATTTTGAGTTCTAAAACAGTTTAGATAATTAGTTTGAATTTAAATGAGATTTAAATGTTGATTATTGTTTTTAATGGTTAAAAATCAATAAATCCCGTAAAATCGAGCTAGAATGAGCATGAATGTGTTTAGGGTGATTTTGGCATGAATTTCGCAGCAACTTATTTAATTTTTGGTTGAATGAATAAATGTAATTTATTTAATTATTTATGCAAATTTTGTACCTAGTATGGCCTAGTTATGTTTAATCGTTATTACCCGTAATGTAAGGGAATAACGGTTTGGTTGTAATTTTATTGCGATCTCGTATCGCCGGTTTGTAATAATTAAAAGTTTCATTTTATAGAACAAATGTATAATAGAAATTTTCTATGTTTTCATTTGTATATTTGTAATTATTTATTATGAAGACCGGTGACTCCCTCAAGACGATGCCATTTTTGAAAGGCGTTCTAAGTGAGGAGGCAAGGGACCAAGGAGTTGGTTTCCGAATTTGTAATTATCTAATTAATTTGATTAGCTAGGTGGCCATACTAGGATTATCCGTTGCTTGGTTGCTTGCTTTATTTCCGCTCATGCCAAAATCATCACACATGCATTTTATTTTTCCGTTATTGTCAATTCAACGTTATTCACAATTCACCGACTTAGTTCACTTATAGGGAATTAATGACTAAATTGACAAGATCTCTCACATATTTAAAAATTGATATTAGCCTTACCAATTAGTAACACCTATGAATCCCGTGTTCATTAGGTGAACCCGCTCGTGGGCCCCTTTTTACTTCGGGTAAGTAGGGTGATACGATCACAAGCCAAAATTGGATTGGACTCAACGAGATAAGCCTTATCTTGCGACTAGGAGATGGATTTAGTTGAAATTCGTCAACCTAGAGTTCTAGAGGTAGAATTAGTCAAGTAATGACTTACAATTTTTAGATAAGGGTAGCATACGATGACTATTTTTATTTAAAGATGGATCTTGGAATCATTTATATAATTTAGTGAGCGATCATTATATAAATGTTAAACTTGTTAAAAATGTTTTTCAAGCACATTATCATAACAATGAATGTTTATATATTTCTTTTTTTGTTGTACTAATAGTATTCGCACAATGACAACATCATGGAACTCCGCAACCTTGGGTAAGGACTCATGGTTGAGGTCTGTCATGGACAAATGTGTCCTCAAAGATGACAGTAGTAACTTTCTTGAATGGGAATCCGATAACGTGCTTCGCTACGTGATCGAAGCCCCTATGACCTTTATTTGAAGATTGCCAATGACGTCAAGAATGTCTTGATTTGGTCAATCTCACCCAAACTCAAACTTCAATTGATAGCTCTTAATTCATATGGGATATTCACGAGGATAACATCAATGTTTTCGCAAGCGCCTAAAATTCATCAAAATGAGGCGGCCGCGAAATGTTTTGAGACTAAGCTCCAAAAAGGCCAAAAAGTTGGCCCACATGTGCTCAAAATGGTTGAGCATGCCGACACCTTAGAGCGTCTAGGGTGCAAGATTCCTAAGGAGCTAGTGGTGGGAAGAATCCTTCATGGTGAGAAGAATCCTTCATTCACTCACACCAAAGTTCACCCACTTTAGGGTGAACAATATAGAAAAAAGTTTCCATAAACTCCATGCACTCCTCACCCAAGCGAAGAGGGACATGATGCTAGTGGGAGTGACCCCAAGGATGTTATTTCAGTGCCATTGAAGAACATGAACCTTGGAGTTAAGAAGGACAAAGGAAAAAGTAAGACTCCTTTCAAGAAAGTTGGAAAGGGAAAGGGCAAGGTCTTTATGAAACCCAAGCTCAAAGTCAACAAACACGCGGACGCGAATTGCTATTATTGTAATGACAAAAGGCATTGGAAACGCAATTGCCCCAAATACTTGAAAGGCAAGAAAGACTGTTGTGTGACAACGTCAGGTAAAGTTCTTTCATGGCTCTATATGATAGATATTAACTTTTATAGTACATCTTCTTGGGTATTTTATACCGATTGTGGTTCTCACTTTTGTAATCATGTACATGTGCTGAAGGACGCGCGAGCACTAGCCAAGGGTGACGTGGAATTGCGCATGGGAAATGGAGCTAAGGTAGCCGCAGTTTCCGTGGGCACCTACGTTCTTGTGTTGCCTAATGGTTTTGAGTTGTATTTAAATATTTGCTATTATGTACCAAATCTTACCAAGAACATTATCTCTATTTCCGTGTTAGACATGGAGGGTTTTCTTTTTGGATTAAGAACAATCATTGTACTTTTTCTTTTAATGAAATGGTTTATGGCGAGGCCATTTATGTTGGAGGTATTTATGTTCTAGATATTGCAAAAGAGGTCTATCATGTAGAAAACAAGAGCCTTAAAACGGGTGAACCTAATCAATCATACCTTTGGCATTGTCGTTTAGGGCACATAAACGAACGGCGCATAAAGAGACTCGTTTCATCTAAAGTACTCAAACCATTCGATTACGAATCTTATGGTGTATGTGAATCTTGTCTTCTAGGCGAGATTACTCGTGCTCCTTTTACGGGAAAAGGGACACGAGCAAGTGAAGTATTAGGCCTTATACATACGGATGTGTGCGACCCAATGACTCTCCAAGCTAGAGGTGGTTATCACTACTTCATTACTTTTACTGACGACTTGAGTAGATATGGGTA
The DNA here is from genome assembly GCA_022085475.1 of Heliosperma pusillum. Lineage (NCBI taxonomy): Eukaryota > Viridiplantae > Streptophyta > Magnoliopsida > Caryophyllales > Caryophyllaceae > Heliosperma > Heliosperma pusillum. The sequence continues at coordinate 21,149 of JAIUZE010020033.1, forward strand.
TGTCTACTTAATGAGGCACCAAAGTACAACGATCCAAATCTTGGCTTTGAAACGTTCAAAGAATTTTAACATGAAGTAGAAAACCAATTGAATAAAAAGATTAAAGCCCTATGATCCGATCGTGGTGGTGAATACTTGAACAATGAATTTGATTCACACCTAAAGAATTGTGGTGTAGTACAATGGACTCCTCCTGGCACACCTCAATTAAATGGTGTGGCCGAAATGAGAAATCGAACTTTATTAGATATGGTTCGATCTATGATGAGTCTAAAAGAGTTTCATGATTATTTTTGGGGTTTCGCTATCTTATCTGTAATATTCTCACTGAATCAAAACCCGTCTAAAGCGACCAACAAGACTCCATATGAGATATGTACAGGGAAAGTCCCTTATTTGTCGTTCATGAGAATTTTGGGATGTGAGGCGTTTGTTAAGAATAAGTCTGACGATAAACTCGCACCCAAATCCGACAAATGTCTATTTATAGGATATCCAAAGGAAACACGTGGTTATTACTTCTACAATAAACACGAGGACAAAGTGTTTGTGTCTCGTGATGCAGTCTTTTTCGAAAACAATTTTATTTCTAAAAGACAGAGTGCGAGAAAATTTGAACTTGACGAAGTCCAAGAGCCACAAACCGAAAAAGAGGTAAAGGAAAACGTTCCCTCTTCATCTAATGCGGTCATAATTCCTTCGAAACCTAGGAGGTCAAATAGAATTAGTCAACAACCTGATAGATACCTGGGTATTATAGAGGAAGGTGGTGACTACAATATGCTACTTTTTGAAAGTAACGAACCTACTAATTACAAAGCGGCCATTTCTAGTCCCGACTCAAAGCTATGGCTAGGAGCCATGCAATCGAAAATGGATTCTATGTACGACAATCAAGTATGGGACTTGGTTGATTTACCTTAGGAGGTAAGACCTCTTCAATGTAAGTGGATCTATAAGACCAAAAGCGGTATAGATGAACATAATGATGTTTACAAAGCTAGATTGGTGGCAAAAGGTTTCACCCAAGTTCATGGTCTTCACTATGACGAAACCTTCGCCCCAGTCGCCATGCTTCGGTCCATAAGGATTATCTTAGCGGTTGGCGCATTTTATAATTATGAGATCTGGCAAATGGATGTCAAAACCGCCTTATTGAATGAGATTCTAGAAGAGGAAGTGTACATGAAACAACCAGAAGGTTTTGTGTATCCATCAAACCCTAAAAAGGTATGCAAACTTAAGAGATCCATCTATGGTCTTAAACAAGCATCCAGGAGTTGGAATCATCGTTTCGATCATGTATGTAGTTTAACAAAATGGTTTCACTCGAAGTGTCAAGGAACCATGTTTATACATGAAGTTTAGTGGGAGTACAGTAACTTTTCTAGTCTTGTATGTAGATGACATACTGCTCATTGGGAATGATATTCCAATGCTCACTTCTGTGAAGGAGTGGCTAGGGATTCATTTCCAAATGAAAGACTTAGGAGAGGCCCAGCGCATCTTAGGTATCCGGATCTATAGGGATAGATCCAAAAGGATACTAGCATTAAGTCAAGAAACTTATATTGATAAAATTCTTGATCGGTTCAACATGAAAGACTCTAAGAGATTGAACGCATGAAATTGATCCCTTACGCATCCGCTATTGGATCAATCAGGTATGCTATGATATGCACTCGTCCCGAGGTTGCATATGCTTTGAGCATGACAAGTCGTTACCAAGCCAATCCAGTTGAGAGTCACTGGGATGGATAGCCGTAAAGAACATCCTTAAGTACTTGAGAAAGACTAAGGATTTGTTCTTAGTGTTTGGAGGTGAGATTGAGTTGCGTGTAAAGGGTTACACGGACGCTAGTTTCCAAATAGATAGGGATGATTTGAAATCCCAATCCGGCTATATTTATATGATGAATGGAGGAGCTGTTTGCTGGTAGAGTTTCAAGCAAAGCGTTACAGCGAATTCTACAACGGAAGCAGAGTACCTTGTAGCGTCTGAAGCTGCAGAGGAAGCTGTGTGGATTAGGTAATTTTTGGACGGACTAGGAGTAGCCCCTACTGCCAAAGATCCTATCACGATTTATTGTGATAACAGTGCGGCTATCTTTCAAGCAAAAGAGCCAAAGTCTAGTAATAAGTCTAGACAGGTACTTAGGAAATATCATGTAATTAGAGATTATGTGGGTAGAAAGGAAATTGACATTTGTAAGGTTAGGACAGACGATAACATTGCTGATCCTTTAACCAAACCTTTATCGAAGGCTAAGCATGATGGCCATGTCGTCATAATGGGATTGAGACGAGGACCAGAATTTCTTTAGATTATGTGATATGTAATAATTGAATATTATATTAATTATTTCATATATGAGAATTGCATTCATTGTTCGAGTTTCATTATAAACTCTTTTATTTAGTTTGACTAAATTTTATACTTTGTTTATCCGAATAGATTGTATGACAATGTTGGACCATATTCAAGTGAATAGGACGAACTTTGTATTTTGTCCCTAGTCACTCAATGACGTGACGTCTCGAAGTGACTAGATTGTAAGTCGATCGATGGTTGGTTCAGCACCATGGTGTCATGGAGATGACTGGTCGATTACATAGTCAGACTATATGACACTCTGTCGGACAATGACCTTTGTAGAGACCCTTAAATCAATTAATTGATGCCTGGTCGTGGCAGGGACTTCTATCTTATTCTTATGAGTCGATTCTTTTGATTAGCGACCGTCTATCTGAGTCGGTGCAGTTTCCGATTGGCTTTGGTTGGTGTTCTAGGTCGTGCCGTGAAAGAAGGTCGATGGACGTCTTCTGGGTCATGGTGATCTGCAACATACAGAGTAGATGGGTCAACATGAATTGTCCACCCACATTGGATACAAACATCTTCAGGCCACTCGATTAGTGGTTACTGTAAATGCGTGGCCACGCTCGATCAGACAGTTACTCTCCATATCGAGAAAACCACTCTAGATATAATCAATCGCAAGTGTGACCTGAAAGACACCTTGCGTTGAGTGGGAGATGAGATAAAGAGACAAGAGAATTGGTGACGCACACTTGTGTGAGACAAGTGGGAGATTGTTGTAGTAGGTGTTCTCCAAAATAGTGCGCCACATAATAAAACTCATTAAGTAATATATTTAGGATACTTATTGACTATATATATGATTAGTTAGTAGATTAACGTAAATTTATAACGGTTGGCTGAGTAGAGTTTGACGTTATTGTCGTATGACGACGGTGATCAACTGATCCCTTTCGGTCACACCTATAGGATGAAACTTAAATAGTAAAACTAATTATTTGTATAAATGATACAGTTTCATTAGACCCTTGCATAGATTGGATGTATGATAAGTTATGAGATTTAACTTAGTAGTTAATCGCTAATTCACTAAATTAGTGGAGGTTTTTTTTATATTCGGAGGTAGATGTAATTAGTTAATTATATTTATAATAAGTTGTAATATAAATTAATTGAGCATTGTGGTACCCATTATATATTGATATAATAGAAATTTGTCACTTAAAAGTTAAGTGTATATATTTTACATCATATAATAGTTGTATGATCAAATTAACATTTTAATTATATGAGATAATTAAATATATGATTAAAAAGTATTTGTGGGACAAATATTAAAAATCAAAATGGACCCATTTTGTCACAAGGGCTCCGGTTTTAGCTAGGGTGACCAAAGGGCAATGATTTGATTCCTTTTTTGTCTTGCCCATAAAACACATTTTGTTCTTTTCTAAACTTGCTTTTTGTCTTACCAAGTAGTAATGATTTAGCATGCAAAGGAAAGACACACTCAACCTCACCATCACTCTTTTGGGGCCGGCTTATGTGCTCTTAAAATGAGAAACTGTTGTTCATTTTATTTACTTGTGCAAAACTTATTCAAAACCTAACATATCTTTCTACATCTCTCTAAAATAATACTAGAAAACTATTAATTGTAGTACTATTTTTCTTAGAGTTCACTAAGGGTTAGTAACACAAAAAAAATTATTATAGAAGGGTTAGTTCTTATAATAATATCTAGTTAATATTATTAGAACATTTGGTAACATCTTGAGTGCAACTACAAGGAGATCTTCTATTTTGAAGATTTGGGTGTTTGAAGGATCATTCCAAGCTTGCTAGAAATTCCTAAGACAATAATAAGTTATTGTTCTTACTTCCATTTTAATGTGAGGAAATTTCTTCTTTTACATTATGCCTTTATATTTGCATGCATGTTACATAGACGTTAAATAACTAAATTAACATGTAATTTGATAATTTAAATAGAGGAGTCTAATTAGGGTCTATGGACTTTCAGTTTGAACAATATTTTATGTTGTAATCGGTCATAAGGCCAAGACTCGTGTTACTTAGTCGGTACTTGGATGCTTATTTAGATTTAGTAACGGTAAGTTTTGATTTTATGTAGCATATATAGTCATTACGAGTTATTGGACGTGGGAAAAATTCATGTATGTATGAAGGCTTCCTGTGACTCTGCCAGTTTTGTACTCGACCGAGTGTCATGGGCCACTCGACCGAGTACTGTCTACTCAGTCGAGTACACCCTGCACTCGGCCGAATGCAACCTGATCAGTAACATCAGACTTTTATTATAATGTAGCACTCGACCGAGTGCGCTCCACTCGACAGAGTAGAGTAGCACTCGACTGGGTGTGCTGTGACAACCCTCGCAAATGCGGAAATATAAAACAAACAAGCATGTGAATTATATAGCGGAATTATGAAGTTTTAAAAACTTTTATACATGCAAGGAAAGAATACGAGGAGTGTCAAATATTACAAACTAAAGTACGAATTATACTACATCACGAGACGAAGTCTCTCCAAAATGTTAACAAGTAAAAGTGTTTAGCAAATAAGCTAAAATCGTCTAGAGGTGTTTTAATCCAGGGACAACGCCCGCTAGCTCACACCCGAACCCAAAATGTCAAGCAAAAACCCATCCAAGCAAGCAACCTGTTCATCCATGAAAAACATGAACGCCACAATCAGTGGGGAGTAACTCCGGGTTCTCCCAGCCATATCACCTTAAACGTACATATAAGGAAATACAAAAGTAAAAATCATGCATATATAGATATACATGTGAGGATACAATAAGAATAGATAGGCAATCCAATATATAATGATAAGATCATGTGGAAATCAAATCCGAAACCATCATGTTATTCAAAGACTCGGGGAAGACACTCGTAGGCAACCGAATACGCTCACTAGGGCTTGCATCTCACCGTTAGCGGTATAAGTTTGATAAGATTGAGACTCGACAGACAAACCAAGTCAAGTCATGCGATGATCACAATAAATCAAACATATTATAATCCATTCA
>JAIUZE010020039.1:0-11896 GCA_022085475.1 Heliosperma pusillum
GGGGGATCTCTCCCTAGACGCAAGATCCCTTGTCACGGATCGAGTTTCCGCTCTAAAACACCATTTTAGATTATTGTTTTACATTTTAGTCGATTAGTTTTAAGTTTTCGTTCGTTTACAACACTATACCGATCGGCATAGCCTTATACCGATCGGTATCCTCCTTGTTTTTGCCCTAATTCAGGTTCTGATTCAGTTTTATTTCGTTTCTTATTTAGTCATTTTGTTAATTTATTGTTTTCATATCGCCTTGCTATCATGTTTACCGCCATTACAGTAGTTTACATGCCTAGATTTAGACACGTAATGAGTAGCTAAATTCCACACTAGGGTTAGGGACGAATTAGGGCAATGACTTGTTGATTAAACTGTTTTGCATAGCCTCTTTGTTTGTTTCATCGCGTTAGTTGATAGTGACGACTCTTGACTCACGCCGTAGTATAAGCCTATTGAGACCGACCAAGTAATATAGGCATAGACGACCAAACTCAAATAGGTGGTGGCTGTCGAGACCTACAAAGTAACATAGTTTACCACCCGAGACTTATACATTACCTTGACACCCATTTCCCGAGTCAACATTGATAGTTCCGTCATACCCTAGTTTCATTCTCTATTGAACTTACATTTCCTTTCATTTAGTATTTGTTAGTTATTAAGCTTGACCTTTTGTTTATCATTTAGATTTTGTTTCTCTCTAAACTCAACCCCTCACAACTGTAAACACCATAGAATTGAACACTAGACACCCTACATCCGTTTAAACAATAGTCCTCCCTGTGAATTCGACACCCGACTTACCACTAGCTTCATTAGCTAGTATTGTTGGCTTATAAATATTGTTTGATAGCAGTCCCGACGACAAACTGCACATCAAAATGGCGCCATTGCCGGGGAGGCAATAGTTTCAAATTGATTTTTAGGGTCTTTAGGTTCAGTTTTACCTCTACACCGATCGGTCAGACCCACCGCCGATCAGTGCCCTTGCTTTCTGACTGTTTTCTCTAAGTTTTTATGCACAGGAGACGTTCTGGGATCCTACTTACATTCGATCCTGAACCAGAAAGGACTTTGCGCAAGAATCAAAGACTTGCAGAGAGTATTAGTGAGCAATTGTCATCATCTTCATCATCACCCGCATCCACACCACCACGATCACCACCAAGAAGAATAATGCCGAAGCTTTCGGATGAAGGGCTGCCTACGGCTGCTCAAGTTCCAACTGGGACTCTCAAGCCGAACCTCACAGCTACCAAGTTCAAAATAGATCCATCATTTTACAACTTGGTTCGAAAAGAGCAATTCGGAGGAGGGATGAATGAAGACCCGGCTAGTCACATCAACAAATTTTGCGACTTGTGCGCAATGATTATCGCTGAGGGTGTGACCCAAGACCAAATAAAACGAATGATGTTCCCGCATTCTTTGAAGGACAAGGCTTCATCTTGGCTGCAAACTCTTAGTGTGACAGAGAGCAACGCGTGGGTTACACTTGTGCTAGCTTTCTACAGGAAATTCTTCCCTCCGGAGCGTACCGCTAACCTTAGGATGCAAATCACTGGGTTCAGACAAAAGGTGAATGAGTCTCTATATGACGCATGGGAAAGACTCAAGGGCCTAGAAAGGCAATGCCCTCATCATGGGTTTACTAAGGGGTACATCGCCATGACTTTCTACAACTCCCTCAATACAGACTCAAGGAGGATATTAGACTCCGCAGCAAATGGGAGGTTGGACTCGGTGGAGGTTGATGAAGCTAGGAATGTGATTGAGCAAATGGCTAATCATAGCATATCGTATGTACAATCATCCTACACTAGTGTTGCAGCAGTGAGTGGTGAGACATTTTTCCAGGATAGCGTGACATCACAAATTGCAGATTTGACAGCACAGCTAGCAAGTCTGAAGATGGACAACACTCCACCGATCGGCACACCCCTCCCACCGATCGGTGGAGTGCAGTCCTCGCCATTGCCTATGATCTGTAATGCAAGTGGGTTATATGGGCACACGATCTACACATGTCAGGGCACTCAAGAGCAGGTTGCTGCATTCCATAACTATCAGCAAAGCTCTCCTTATGGTCAGAGCTTTCAACAACCCTACAAGCAACCATATCAAGCTCAGTTTCATCAAGGCCCTCAATCGGGCAATACAAGCACCTCTAGTTCAGCCTATCAACATCCAAACAAGGCTGCATCCACATCGTCACCACAACCTTACAAGTCACCCACTTTTACCGACATGAATGATCTACGAAGCATGTTGCAAGGGGTTCTGAAAAGCCAAGAGCACCTTATTGCTCAAGTGGCTCAAGTGGCTAAAAGGTACCAAGAAAAGTCTAGCGCCATCAAGAATTTGGAGATTCAAATAGCCCAGCTGGCCGCCTCGCAAGCTCAAAGGCAACAAGGCCAATTGCCTCCACAACCCAACCACCCAACAAACACTCTTAATGATATTCATCTTCGGAGTGGAATTAGCTATGACAGTCTTTCCATGCCAAGGGTTGAAAAGAAGAAAGTCAGAGACAAGGGTGAACCAGAATATGAAACAGAAACAAGCAGGGGCAAAAGTGGAGCATTACACCGATCGGTGGACCCCACCATCGATCGTCATGGGGGTCTAACAGGTGCTGGAGAGAGCTCTGGGGAAGGTCTGGAGAAGGACTTGATAGCTGGAAATGCTGGAACTGAGGTTAAGCTGCCATTCCCGAGGCGTCTCAAGCAAAAGTCCCCTTTCGAGGAACAATTTGGAAAATTTAAAGAGGTACTTGCTAAACTTAATATTACTATTCCATTTCTTGATCTAGTTTTACAAGTACCTTCTTACACCAAGTTCCTCAAAGACCTCTTGAACCGGAAGAAAGCATTGCCCCAGGTAGAGACAATTTCTCTCACAGAAAGGTGTAATGCACCTCAACTGAGCAATTCTCCACCTAAACTAGGTGACCCCGGTAGTTTTAGCATCCCCTGCGTCATAGGCTCCCTTAATGTCAATAATGCCTTATGTGACTTAGGAGCTAGTGTGAGTGTCCTACCCCTATCTCTAGCTAAGAAAGTCGGATTGACTCAGTTTAAAAGCTCGAATATGACCATTCAAATGGCGGATAGGACCATTTCACGACCATTAGGGGTGCTAGAGGACGTCCCAGTACAGATTGGAGGGTTCTTTATACCAATAGACTTTGTGGTGTTAGACATTCCCGAGGATGCTAACATCCCCATCATTTTAGGGAGACCCTTCTTACATACGACTGGCGCAATAATCGATGTTGGTAAACGAACTTTAACCTTTAAGGTGGGGGGTGAACTCCTTGTGTTTAAACCTTCAGCTACACCTCGTTCCCCCTTGGTTGTTCAGTCTGATTCGTTGATTAAGGAACAGTACCAGCCAGTTCAGACCCCCACAGACCTGACACAGACCACCACAGGCCAGAACAAGGGCCAAAATGGCCAGAGCACACTCACACCGATCGGTGAGGTACCCCCCACCGATCGTCATACCACCCACACCGATCGTCATCAAGGGTCCCACCGATCGGTGGTAGGCCTGAAAACCCTTGTGAGCTGTGTTGTGGAGTCTAGCTGTGTTATTACTGATTTTATGGCTCCGTCTCACTATTCTGGAGACCCTGTGGAGTCTGTTTGCTCTGTCCCATCTTTCGCAGGTCGCAATTTGAGTAGCTATTCGAAAGGATTCGAGGGAAAGAGCTTGAGAGAAGAGCCGATGTGTGAGATGCCGCAAAATTTCTGGAGAAATCAACCTTCTTATAGTACACCATGGCAACTCGCAGTCCTCCAAGATGATTTTGGAGACACTTCTGATGGAGGGTCATACAGCGACCCGATTATTTGACATATACTTAGACTTTGGGACATTTTTTTTTTGTTTTTAGTTGGACTATTTTTCATTTTGAACAATTTTGTTTTTTGGTTTGTTTTAGTTTTGGACAATTTGCAATTTGTAACTTTGAACATTGTGTGAGATGAGAGCGAGAGAGACATTTTTCCTCCTGTTTTGTAATGCTACAGGTAATGACGGAGCCGTCTAGCTGATGATCGCTCGGGATGGTGAGGACCTGTTCACCATTCACCGCCTTGCTTTGAACCGGTTTGGGGGAACTCTCACTCATTCTGTAAGTCTACCCTCTCCACTTTCACTCTCACCTGCATTCCCCATTCTCCTTTAACCACCTTTGCACCGATTTTCGTCAATTGAGGACAATGACGAGTTTGGTTTGGGGGAGGTTTTTGGTTGTGTGCTTCATATGTGCTTCATTCATATGTACTATAAGTAGTTGCATGTTCATACGTGAAAATAAAATTTTTTAGAACTGTTTATGTGTGTGTATTGGTTTGAGATGTGCAAAACGACGATGAAGATATATACACTTAGCTTAATTCATCTCAACTGTGGCCTAACTTATATGATATGACATATTGAGATTAGATTGGATTAACGAGTCTAACATGTCTACATTGACTTGTTTGATGTGAATCTACTTTGTATCGAAATGCTTCTCAATGACGTACTGTAATTCTTAACCTGTATGCTCGTGCTTGATTCATAAGTGTGAATATTGACTCGTTGTAGTTTCCAAAGGTATGCACCCTAGGTCCGCGGACCGGGCATTCACTTAAATTTGAACTCCACTTAGCCAAATTGCCTGGATTCGTCCCTTTAGATGTAGGATCCACTCTTTATTGACCACGTTTCACAAGACTATATTGACTACCTTGGTTACAACCTTACAAATTATGAACTACATCGTAAAAACATCCTACCCCGACTGTAATGGTTGCGTATAGGAGAGTTATGTCACGAAAACGTGTCAAATGAAGAAAAGGGCCTGATTTTTGAAGTTTTTGAGCTGATACCTATCGGTGTGGCCTAGTACACCGATCAGTGAAAGTAGTATGCCGATCAGTGGGCCCCTGTTTTTGGCCTGTTTCATTGTTATTTGAATATATGGAGAATAATTCAGCTCCACAGCAAGTTATACAGCAAGAATAGTGATCGAAAGTTGAGTTTCCAAACAATAAAGTGAAATACTGAGATCTATTGTGAAGGTAGCAGTTCCAAAATGGTGCTATCAATACGTAAATGTGAATTCCTATTGTGTGAAGTGCAATTACCGAAGTTATGATAATGTCAAGAGATTCGAATTTTTGCCTATGATCGGTATTGGTTAATGTTATGGTCGTCTGGGTCTTTTCATTAGTGGTAGCGCAAGCACCAGTTTTTTTGAGCCCCACACTCCCATACGCGTTAGCACGCACCCATCTTTCACCTATTGAACATAGCCCCATTACAACCTTGTGCCCAGCATACCTTGAGAACTTTTAGTACTACGAGTATTATTTACGAACTTGAATCATGTTATTGAGTGTGCTTGTTGAGTCTCTACTTTTGAGCTCGTTTGCAAGGTCTTGCGTTATTCATGAAGAACATTGAAATTTAGGCATGTATAAGACCTGTTTTGAAGGTCGACTCTTGTGCACTTGTTCTTATCTATTTGTGAAAGCCATATTTTGGATGAACAGAAAGCATGAGTGTCCAGAGTCGTTATCTCTTACCGTGGTCATTAAGTGTGCTTTGGTTTATGTTTACTTGAGGACAAGTAAAGGTTTGGTTTGGGGGAGTTTGATGTGCATATTTTATATGCACTTCTACCGACTCATTTGCTGCCCTTAGCATATCATTTACAGTTTATTCATGCTATTATTATGTCATATGCCCCGTATTTGCTACTTTGGTATGTTTAGTCTCCTATTTGCAGATTAGACACATTCTAGGTGCGATCAGGAGCATATTTGGACATGCAAAGGACAAAGGACTATAGACCAACCTTTCAATGAACAGAACAACTCGTTTCGGAAGCTCAGCAAGCAAACAAAACCCAAGAACCAGCCCACACCGATCGGTGGGCCAGGACACCGATCGTCACACACTTCCTGGGGGCCCTTTCCACTTCTTCCTAAGCCTTGTGGACACTTCATACAAGCCCACCTATCGGTGGGAGCCCACATCTACCTTGAACTATCAAATGAAGACCTATAGAGGACAATTCAAGCCCACACCTATTGTCAAGACCAATCCACCGATCGGCCAGGACAAGCCCACTTTCGTTTTCTACCTCTCTAATCTACTGGGCAAGCTATTGAGCAACGAGACCAAAGCTTTCCGAAGCCCAAGTCACTCAGAAGAAACATCGAAGCCCAAAAGAGAAAACCTAGCTCTATATGAAGGAGAAGTGAAGAGAGTGAGGGGGTATCTCTCCCTAGACGCAAGATCCCTTGTCACGGATCGCGTTTCTGCTCTAAAACACCATTTTAGATTATTGTTTTACATTTTAGTCGATTAGTTTTAAGTTTTCGTTCGTTTACAACACTATACCGATCGACATAGCCTTATACCGATCGGCATCCTCCTTGTTTTTTGCCCTAATTCAGGTTCTGATTCAGTTTTATTTCGTTTCTTATTTAGTCATTTTGTTAATTTATTGTTTTCATATCGCCTTGCTATCATGTTTACCGCCATTACAGTAGTTTACATGCCTAGATTTAGACACGTAATGAGTAGCTAAATTCCACACTAGGGTTAGGGACGAATCGATATTGATTAGAGTAATGACTTGTTGATTAAACTGTTTTGCATACCCTCTTTGTTTGTTTCATCGCGTTAGTTGATAGTGACGACTCTTGACTCACGCCGTAGTATAAGCCTATTGAGACCGACCAAGTAATATAGGCATAGACGACCAAACTCAAATAGGTGGTGGCTGTCGAGACCTAAAAAGTAACATAGTTTACCACCCGAGACTTATACATTACCTTGACACCCATTTCCCGAGTCAACATTGATAGTCCCGTCATACCCTAGTTTCATTCTCTATTGAACTTACATTTCCTTTCATTTAGTATTTGTTAGTTATTAAGCTTGACCTTTTGTTTATCATTTAGATTTTGTTTTCTCTCTAAACTCAACCCCTCAAAACTGTAAACACCATATAATTGAACACTAGACACCCTACATCCGTTTAAACAATAGTCCTCCCTGTGAATTCGACACCCGACTTACCACTAGCTTCATTAGCTAGTATTGTTGGCTTATAAATATTGTTTGATAGCAGTCCCGACGACAAACTGCACATCATGTTTAATATTATATATTTTACGTGAGTATCTTGCATATTAAGTGTTTTATGGAAATTGAATTATAAACCACATATTTGCCAAAAACCTATCTTATTCACTTTCCTAATTGAACCAAAATTCTACCCATGTATCTTATGTTAGCCGAAATTCCCAACCAAAAATCACCTTACCATATCTTTTTATTTACCAAATCCTATCCTTACCATATCTCAATATTAATTCCCTAAGATTCTCTTTCCTACCATAATTCAAAAAAAAAAAAAAAAAATAAGGAAAGTAGACTACCCTAGAGCCGGCACACCTCATGCGCCAAGTACAAAAGTACTCTTCCCAATATTTACAATTCATAATTACCCATCACTTTCACCACACAAACACTTCATCCAATTTTTTTAACTCTTTCTATCCTTTTCTTCTTCCTCACGGCACCCACACAACAACAATAAAAATTACCCAAAACCTTCAACCTTCATCCATGGCTTCCACAAGATCAAAATTCTCCAAAAACCCAAATCCAAAAACCTCAAAGCCTAGTATTCCCACAAATACTTCTCCTAATCCCACACAAAAAACACCTACCATGAACCAAACCGAGTCCGGTACGGGTCTTGAGGGTACAAAAAGAAGAAGGTTAAATAAGGGAAAAGCTAGAGTTCAAGAAGAAGCTACTAACAAAACTGTGAACACGGTTCCCGAGGTGACAACACGGGTCACACTCCGTGAATTTTCGCCTCAAGAAACATCTTCCGGGCTTGACAAACTCCGTCTCACAAAAGATGAACGAAAGCTTGTAAACCGAGTTGCTCAGTACGGAATACATGGGGGTCGTCATTATCCGAAAGCATGGTGTGACAAATATGCAGCTTTAGGATTCTTTAACGACTTTCTAAATTTTCAAGAATGGGAAATCGTGGCACGATTTTCGGGTCCAATCTATCCGATTGTGGTAATCCAGTTTTTCGCTTTTGTTTCGTTAACCGATGGAGTGTTGAATGCCGTTATTAATGGCCGTTCAATTTTGATTTCCGTGACGGACTTTTGTACTCTGTTTTCGGTTCCTGATGATGGAATCAAAATCAATCCGAGTACGTCATGGGATGAACTGACGGACACGGCTAAGTTGGAAGTAAAGAAATATTTTGATGTTGGAGCTACTTTGTCGAGTTGTGTTTTGGCGGGGAGTGTGTCCCCAAAATTGAAATTTATGTTGAATTTTTTGTGGAACACCGTAATTCCGCGTCGGGGAGGACGGGACAAGATTGCATGTTATGAGATGTTGGTTGTGAAGAATTGGTTAGAGGGAAACCAGGTTAATCTTCCTTTTCTTGTATTTTCTCGTATATCACAAACGGCCTTTTCGGTGACCGAGGACAAGTTTTATTCAACCCTTGATTTGCCTTACGGGATGTGGGTGTCTCGGCTACTTGAGTCGAAAGGGGTCGTTGATGTGAATAGTTATGGTGTTACCGTTAAGGATGACATGTGTGACACGTTTTTAAAATTCATGAAGTTGGATGCTTATGGACCGGAGTTGATGTTTTTGACCAAAGGGGGCTCGGTCAGATTGCAGCCGGGTGGGGCTGATTTTTCGGGAATCGAGTCTAGGTTGGATATGTTTATGGGAAGTGTGATGGAGCGCCTTGATGCGCAGGACAAGAAGATTGATGCGGTGTTGGACAAGATTGTTCAAACCGTGGCGTTGGGATCCACTAGCTCCACCCGTGACCGTGGTGGGTCGGGTGTGAGTAGTGAGATGAGGTCTTGGATGACGGGTGTGGATGATTGCCTAGCTAAATTGGAGAGGAACATTGTCGATAGTCGACAAGAGATGTATAGGCAAAGGGACCGAATGCAATACTTGGTGTGCCAAGGAGGCTCGTTGGTTAAAAGTGGTACGGAAATGCGTGAGGGGATGCGTACTATCTTTGATGCGACGGAGGCTCTTTCCTTAAAAGTTCGGAACTTTGACGTTTGCCTCACCGCTCAAGCTACCCATGTGTCCTCGTGTCTTGACCATCTCTCCACTCTCGAGTACCGCACCAGACCCGGTTATGTTGCACCCTAACACCACTCGCCTACCCATCAAGCCTTGATCTTCTTATCCTTGTTTGTTTGTTTTTTTTTTAACTACTTAACCAATTCGGCCCATTTTTGCTTGTTTAAACTCTATCCTAATTCGGCCCAATGGCAACTAACAATATTTCTTGTGGTTTGTAGTTCTTAATTAACATTTGCACTTGATTTTGCTTGGTATATATCGTTTTATATTGCGTATTTTGCATATCTATTTCTTGCCTTGACATGTGTTATTCTAGTCGTTTTATGTCTTTGTTCTTGTCTTTTCAATGATGCCAAGAGGGGGAAGAAATGATATGATTTGAGTCTTTGCTTAAGCTTGCTCCTTGTCAAGACTCATTATCTCTTAAAGTCTTTCAAGTTATAACTTTGGCTAAGTTGTTATGTTCTTGCGATCAAAGTTGCTATAACTTTGGAGTGCTTTGTTGAGGGGGAACCATACTTAGTCACTATGTTAGGAGGAAATCATAAGAGACTTGTCATCATCAAAAAGGGGGAATTTGTTGGACCAATTTCATAGTTTTGATAATGACATGTGTTTACGTGATAATATGTTTTACTCGATATATCATACGCGTGTAATTGTGTGGTTTAGTCTTATTTTAGCTAGCAACAATTATGAGAAGAAAGATCAAAGTTAGGCATAACTTTGACAATGTCTGTGAGACAAAGTTATAACAACTTCAGGAATAACTTTGGAAGTGAACATGAAAGTTATAGCTACCCAGGCATAACTTTAATGAAAATCGCTTCAAGCAAGATCTACCTCAAATAGCACAAGACTCAAGATGGAGGGTCTTTGTGATCAAGATGAAGAGATGATCTGTATACCGAAGATCTTTGTGAAGATTAGATAGTATAGGTCGTCATTCGGTAACTATTCCATTCGAGAGATTTTATGTTCAAAGTTATAGCTTTTGCCTATGACTTTGGATGATAAAATATTGATGCATGATTTTGGAAATAAAATGTTTTGAAATGTTTTCAAAAGTAAAAGAGTATTTTTATATTTATCAAAAGTTTTATTAGAGAATATATTTATGAGATTCTATTGGTTAGTAATTCAACTTATGGGTTGTCATGCTACCTAGGGTTTCTAATAGATTATATCCATTTGTTGTAACCTAATTATCCCACCTAGTGTTTTGAGCCATCTAGGGTTTCTGTGTAACCCGAAAAGTCCCCAATTTGCTTAAGCAATAGCTTATGGATACTTTTCAGTAGAACTTAAGTTTTTAATATAGGAATTTTTGTTCCGAGTCGTATTTTGAAATTCCGCGTTCGTATTTGGAATTTTTTAGAGATTTCATGAAAAGACCGTTTTTGGTCATCTTTGACTTTTCTTGACTTTTAAACCGTCTTTGACTTTTTCTTGATTTTTTAAAGTCGTCATTGACTTTTTCTTGACTTTTAAGTCGTCCTAAACTTTTCTGAACTTTTAAGTCATTTTGACTTTTCCCGACTTTTTAGTCGATTTTGACTTCCGTTGACTTTTCCCGACTCGGCTTGCGATTTTGAAGACCGAAATTTTATTTAAAAAAATAATATTTTTGATTTATTTTTATTTCGATTTATTAAGATTTGTCATAATTTCATAAAATTATTTAGAATTTATTTGGAATTTAAAGAATAACTTTTACGGTTTTTAACCAATCGTCATTTAACTATTCCCGACGCATCGTAAAGCGCGCAACAAAATCGAAACTCGACTTTGGCATGAGTCACGCGGCCATGTCATCGTTTTCCACTCACGATTGGATATTGTAATTGATTCGATTAAAATAATACAAATATCTTAGATATTTGTTACTTTATCGATCCGTCAACGGAGATTACGCAAAACGAGCAAAAACAGACCCGAATCACCTCAAACCACACGGCTCCTTAAAGTCCTCTAATAGCCTTGATATTTTGATTACTTTTGATTACAATATCATAATATCTAGATCACTATTTCGCTTTATCGATCAATTAACGAAAATTACGCAAAACGCTCGAAATCAGACCCGACAATCACAATTCTACACGGCACACTTACCCACTCTTAAGCCTTGATATTTTCATTATTTTTCATTTTAATATCATAATATCTTGTAATTAACTTTATCGTTAATTATCTTTAATCGTTTACCGTAAAACAATTATTAAACGCGAGTCAATTACGGAACAACAATGTCAAAACTCGACACCTTTATGTGTCTATAAACACACGGCACCCACACACTCCATATGACTCACAAACAACTTTTCATTTTACAACAAATCAAAATAAGATCAAAACCTCACTTTATTTAATCGTTCTTCGCGTTCGTCATCGTTCATCTTTAGTTCTTCATCGTTCTTGAGCAAAACCTCCATAAATCCTTCATTTCTTAATTAAATCCTTCCTAATTTATATTTCTAGGATCTCCTCTTCGATCTCCATCTTCTAGTACGGTTTATTTTCAATTCCGTCAAGATCGTTTTCAACATTTAATTATGGAAAATCTAGTTTAAGTTCTAATAATTGTTTTTCTTGTTATTTCTTATAGGGGAAGAGTTTGAAGACGAATTTGGGGACTCTTATATTTTGGGTGAAGACTAGTAGAAGGGTTTTCTTATTTATATTTTCTTATATTTTGTGCTAAGTGGGTTTTGCTAGCTAAGGTAACATTTCCGATTTA
>JAIUZE010020041.1:0-14901 GCA_022085475.1 Heliosperma pusillum
GGCTAAGGAGCCTAAGTCAAGCAACAAGTCTAGGCATGTACAACGGAAGGCTCACATGATCAGAGATTACGTGGAGCAAAAGGAGATAGTGATAGACAAGATTGCTACGGATGATAACGTTGCAGATCCTCTCACTAAACCGTTAAGATATGATAAGCATGAAGGGCACGTTATTTCCATGGGAATTAAGCGTGTTCCTGAGTTGTATTAGTTATTTTATATGGATTAGACACCTGTATCTTTTTCATAAAACCATCTATGAAATCATCGTTTTGTTTTATATTTTGTTTTTCATGTGGGTTGTACTCACAACATTGGACACCACAAAGTGAACTGAATTACATTATATTTTGTTTTGGGTCCGTAATTGCCTACATGAGCTGATAACTCTGGCAATTATTTTGTGACGTCGATTGATGGTGGGTTCAACGAGCCATAAGTCAAACTGTTGACTGATCTATCACAGATGCGGGTTATAATGATACTGCGCAGGACATTTTGTGACGACGTTATGGAGTCCTAAATGTTTCAGAACATTAGGTGCCAAGTCGTGGATAGGACATCCATAGTGTTCCTAGAGTCGATTCTTTTGACTATCGACTGTCTCTTGAGATAATGGCAGTTTTTGGGTGACTTTGGTTTCTTTCTCATGGTCGACCGTAACAGGAGGCTAAGTAGATTTTCACTGGGTCATTTCATACTGCGCTTGTATCTGCAAGATTCGAGTTGAAGAATATATCCAACCTTTATCAGGATATGATATTTCTCAGGGCCACTCGAGGAGCTGTAACTGAAATGCATGGCCATTCTCGAATAAAGATTCGTTTATCAGTTAAGTTACTCTCTAGTCGGGGAAACCACTCTTGATACTGATCACTTGTAAACTACGACCTTGTGAATACGGACTTTGCAATTGGTTTACATTGGATGGAGAAATGTATTAATGATTCTGAAGAATCGGTTATCGGCACATACACTTGTACGGACAAGTGGGGAGATTGTTGGAGCCAGTGTCCTCCACAGTTAGTGCAATACATAAATAAAATCTCTGTAGGTTCACAGGGTATACTTTGATATTGTATCAGTTGATAACTTTATCGATACGGTTTGGCTTGCTAGATATGTTTGACTGTGTTATTGTCATACATATGTCGGTGATCAACTGGTCCCTAAAAGTCACACCTAAAGGACGTGATTGAGAGATGTGATTGATTGAGAAAATAATCATATTGATGCCTTATTAAATGACTAAAAGGTTAGTCGGTGTTTTTGACTAAAAGGTTAGTTAATGTGATGATGATATAATTATTTAATAACGATTAAATAATGTTAGCTAAGACGAATTAACTGTAATTCGTAATTAAATATAAAATGTTATATTTAGTTGTAGTATATAATGTGAGCTTAAACGAATTAAAATGTTAATTCGTAATTAAACATTAACCGTTATATTTAATTAGTAGGATTATAGATATACCGATATTTATAATTAAAGTATATATTATACGATTGTCATAATAATTGTTATGTTAATATATCCACTGCAAAATGTTGTAATGGACCTTATTAATGTATGACGACATATTAGACAATTATAATATGTATTATAACATTATATTAAATGGAAGCTAATATAACCGAAAAAGAGTCCATATACACTCGGGTTTTCCCGGGCCATGGGTAGTGGTTTTGAGGAGACAAATCTCCTCATAAAACCCTAGTACATGCCGTGAGATAGTGATAGTAGGAGAAAATTGAAAAACCTAATTCTATTTTCCGACTTGTGCCTCCATCACACACTAAACACAAAAACCTAAAAAGTTAACTGTAACTTTTAATCATCTTTCTAGCAAAGGAGAAGGGCATATCTCGATCAATCTTGGGTGAGACAATTAGGAGGATATCTACTTTGATATCTGTTCTTAGGCCGATTTTGCTAAGGACCAAAGGTTTAATTCATTTTCTCTATATTTACATCGTTTTCATATTTATGACTCGCAATTCATATTATATAATTTTGTTATAATCCTAAATTTTAAGGGGATGTAAACAGTGATTTCCCACACTTCTTACCCTTAGCCTTGGCATTGCTATTCACAATAGCTTTGCCCTTTCCCTTTTCTTGCTTCTTAAATTGGGCCTTGGCTTTTCCCTTCCCCTTTTGAACCCCTAGCTTCAAGTTCTTCAATCTCATTGAAAGAACATCCTTTTGCTCACTCCCACTTGCTTCCATATCCCTTTCGGCTTGGGTAAGGAGAGCATGGAGCTCGTGAAAGCTCTTATCCATGCCATGCATGTTATAGTTTGCCCTAGCTTGGGCAAACTTGGGAGGAATTGAGTGAAGGATGCGGCCAACCGCTAGCTTCTTAGGAATCTTGACCCCTAGACGATCTAGAGTGTCCATATGTTCCACCATCTTAAGCACATGTGGGCCAACCTTTTGGCCCTTCTCTAGCTTGGCTTCAAAAAGCCGAGTCATAGCATTGTATTGGCGAATCTCGGGTGATTGAGAAAAAGCCAACGTCACCCTAGAGAATATCTCATATCCTCCAAGGGTGATGTATTGTTGCTTAAGGCTTGAAGACATCAACCAAATCAAGACCATCTTGAAGTCGTTTGCTACCTTATGGTACTACTCATAGGCGGCTTTGGCCGCATTAGTGGCTCTTGGGTCGGGTTCATTGGGAGGTGCCTCGGTCAAGTAGCGTAAACCGTTATCCGATAACGCCGCGCCCTTGATCGTTTGCTCCCACTCGACGAAATTAGTTACATCGTCTTTTAAGATGCATATGTCCATTACGGACCTTAGCCATGAGTCTTTTCCTAGTTGAACGGTGTTGTTATTGGTTGCCATTGCGAATTATGAATAACTACAACAAAATTAGGAAATATTAACATTCATTGTTTTAATCAGTTTTACTTGCATAAACAATTTAAACAAGTCACTCATATAATGACCCCTCACGAAATTATATAAGCGTTTCCGAGACCCGCATTTTAGACAAAAGAACATGTCATGCAACTTTTATGTAAAAGACGGTAAGTCAACTTTTGACTAATTCTACTCCTAGAACTCTCGGTCGACGGATTTCAACTAAACCCATCTCCTAGTCCCAAGATAACGCTTATCTTGTTGAGTCCAACCTAATTTAGGCGTGTGATCGTATCACCCTACTTACCCGAGGTAAAAAGGTCCACGTTGTGGTTGTCCTAATGAACACGGGGTTCATAGGTGCTTCAATTGGTAAGGCTAAATCTCAATTCCTTTTTAAGTTATGTGAGAGGTCTTGCCAATTTTAGTTATTAATTCCCTATAAGTGAACTAAGTCGGTGAATTTTGAATAACGTTGAATTGACAATCGATAAATAAAATGCATGTTGGTGATTTTGGCATGTGCGGAAAAATAAAGCAAGCAATCAAATTAAATCCTAGTATGGCCACCTAGCTAATCTAATTAACTAGATGATTAAAAAATCGGAAACCAACTCCTTGGTCCCTTGCCTCTTCATGGAACGCCTTCCAATATGGCACCGTCTTTTGGAACACCGACTTCGGGAATCACCGTCTTCACAATAAATAAATACAAAAGATACAAATGATACATAGAAAAACCTATTATACATTTGATCAAAATAAATCTATTAATTATTACAAACGGGCGATACGAGATCGCAAAAAAAAAATTACAACCGAATCGTTATTCTCTTACATTACGGGTAATACCGATTAAAATAATCTAGGCCATACTAGGTACAACTTGCAATAAAAATAAATAAATGACATTCATTCATTCAATAATAACAACATAAATAAAAATGTGTAAAATCATGCCAAAATCACCCTCAACACTTGTCATGTTCATTCTAGCTCGGTTTTTACGAATTTTATCGATTTTATCTACTAAAAACCAATAATCAATACTTCAATCGTATTAAAGCTCAAACTAATTATCTAAACTGATTTAGAACTCAAAATTAGTCCCCACTAATTTTATTTGTATTTAATTAGTTTGAATTGATCGCATTTTCTATTTAAAGAGGTTTAATCATAACTTTTATGAATTAAACCCAAAATAAAATAAAACTTCATTAATAATTGAAACAAATTTTTTTTGTACATACTGGAAAACTTCCAGGAACCTCAAGAACAAAAAATATTTGCCCAAAAAGTTGAGATGATTTTATGAACAAATAGCTTTATAAAAATTGGTTTTATCAAATAAAAATAAAATAAAATAGTAAAATGATGAAACAAATTTTCCAATTTTACCAGAATGATATAAATAATATTTTAAAATGTAAAAAAAATTTTTAACTCCAAAAAGTCTCGTTTCAATTTTAAGAACAAAATAACTCCTTTAAATCGATTTTTATCCAATAAAAATCAATAACCATGCAATACATGACCAAATGTCACGAAAATTTACATACAATATATAAACCATGCATGTGAGATCATATAAAAAATAAGAGGCCGGATTCAACATGCAACTATTTTTAGTTAACTTTTAACATAAAACCGCATGTTAACTCGGTTTTAAAGGCCATAAATCATAATAAATTGCAAATTAATTCGTAAAGTCACCAAATTTGACCACAAACATTTTTAGGTCAGTAGGTATGCATGAAAATCAGAAAACTTTGTGAAAACCATTTTTAACATAAATTTTCGATTTTACTCAAGTTATCGTATAACCCGATTTTAATGCTCAAAATCAACATGCATGCTACAAGCTAGCTCTGATACCACATGAGAGTTCATAGACCCTAATTAGACTCCTATAATTAGTTACTAAATTACTTATTAATTTAGTGTTTAATAAAGATCTATGTAACATGCATGCAAATTAAAAATTCATAATAAAAATAAGAAGAAATTTCCTTACATTGGGAAATTTCGGTTTATATGGGCACAACAAGAAACACCTTTCTTGTTGATCTTGAGCTAGAAAGAAATAGATGATCCTCCTTGTAATCTTCAAGTTAGAATATCTCCTTCAAGATGCACCCAAGAGAAAACCCAAACTAATCACATAGTTTTTGACTAGAAAACACAAGTGATAATATGAACTAATATTAGATTTATTACTACCCTAGTAATAGAAAAATATTAGTGTTTGAGAGTTTTAGAGAGATCAGGATTTTAGAGTGATAAGCATGCAAAATAAGAATGAACTAGTGTATTAAATGAACAACAATTTTGTCCATATAAAGGACACATGGTCCGGCCAAGGAGAGCCTTAGTGGCCTCTTATTTTGCTTAAAATAATCCCATGCAAACTAGTTGAGTGTAGGAATTAATAAGAACATGATCATGTGTCATAAACATGACATGATCATATGTTGTAGTGTGATACAAGAAACAACAACCATCATGTTATTCCACTACATGATTTTGGCCCCCGCTAGTGTCATGTGGTCCATTTTGATTTTTAATATTTGTCCCACAAATACTTATAATCATATGCTTAATTATCTTGTATAATTAAGGGTTAATTTGATCATATAACAATTATACGACTCAAATTAATAAATAATATAGACTTAACTTTTAAGTGATATTTTATCATTATATCAATATATAATGGGTCTCACAAAGCCTAGTTAGTTTATTTTACAACTCCTTGTAAATATAATTAACTAATCACCTCTACCTCAAAGTATATGCATAACCTCAACTAATTTAATGAATTAACTATTAATCACTAAATTAAATCTTATTCAATCGTATTAAAATAAGACGTAAAATTTATTCAGTCAATTATCGTATAATTGACTAATAAACTTATCCGGAATGAGTTCGTAACTCAATTTCCAATAACTAACTCTCGTAACTAAACATATATCAAATATATATGTAAAGTACTAATTAATATGTATCGTATACAAATAATTAGATTTCTGTTTGGGTCTCATCCTATAGGTGTGACCGAAAGGGGTCAGTTGATTACCGCCGTCATACGACAATAACGTCTAACTCTAGTCAGCTGACCGTTATCGATTTACGTTAATCAACTGACGTGTAGTATCAAAATACTAGTCATCCCACTAATATTCAAAAATGAGATTTATAATATAAATGCACTATTGTGGAGGACACTTGCTCCAACACGATCGAGTAGGTATACTGCTCGATCGAGGACTTTCATCAGCAGGACTACTCGATTGAGAGGTGGGTTTACTCGATCGAGTAGTTTTCTTAGCAAAACGCTTCGATCGATCGTTGTTCTCAGTCGATCGATCACTTCTCTGCACATCTTCAATTAATTCGTCCGAGACATCATCGACCTCGGTATGTGTGCTTTCAGGGACGTGTACAGGACCGTCATAAGCACGACCACTTCTCAGATTTATGGCATTGACTGGGTCATTGTTTGGGAGGAGTGAATTGCATCTGTCGAGCAGTTTCCGGAGGGTATCCGCACTAGATTGTTGCTCAAGCTTTTGCGCATTGATAGTGGCCTTGAGATCTTCATATCGGCTTGGGTAATGATTACCTTGCCTTCATCTACGGGTGGTTAAGATTTTGCAGTAGTTAACTCGGCATATAACTCGGATAAAGAACCCCCTTGCTTGAATTTCCTATAAGCAAGAACCCTTACTCAATCAGCCAAACAAGTAATAGGGTCGTGTCCTTCATCACCACATCTACCACAAACCATCTCAATAGCTTGAACTTTGTGTATTTCAGCTAAATTCCCCGTATCTACCACATGAACTTCTTCAACAACAGTGGCTCTCCTTCTTTTGGCTCTAGGATTACCGTAGCTAGCAGAATGGATGGCCATATTTTCAATAAGTTTCCACCCTTCATCATCCTCCACATTAGCCTAAAATCTCCCTCGTGCAGCAGCATCCAGAACCATTCTTTGCTCATAAAGAAACCCATTGTAAAATTGGTTGCACAAAAACCATTGCTCAAACCCGTGATGCGGAACTGAGCGAACTAGCTTCTTGAACCTGGCCCATGCTACACTCAAATCTTCAGTAGTAGATTGAGTCAAATTCGTGATCTTGCTGCGCAGCGCATTGGTTCGCTGAGGAGGAAAATACCGTCTATAGAAGGCTAGAGCTAACGAACTCCAATCTTTAACCCCAGCAGCCTTCCTATCTAAATCTATCCACCAATCCTTAGCATCATCAGTCAAGGAAAAAGGAAAAAGGAATTCCTTTACCTTGTCTTGCGTCACACCAGCAACTACAGGAATGTCGGAACAATAGTCTGTAAATACCTCTACATGCCTAGCTGGGTCTTCATCTACCATACCCCCAAATAAATTCTGCTCCACTAAACTGTAGTAAGACGGATGTATTGTGAAGGTACCCTCATCAGCAAGAGGGAGAGTAGTTCCCCTAGGTAGAGTCTCAGCACTGGGCTCAGAATGACTCGCAATCTTAGGCATCCTGCAGAAAAATTACAGCAGCAGCAGGTTCAAATGGTCCTCTTTTAGGATTTATACCTGCAAATACTAAACACTAACTCAACTATGAGAACAGCCTCAAGGAATAAATCCCTTGATACCAAAGACAAACTAAAGAAAGCTACAAAATTACACCGTCTCCCCGGCAACGGCACCAAAATTTGATACGGCTGTCGCAACCCTATCAAAGATAAAACCTAACGATCTCAACAAAATGCAGTAGAGGCAGTCGGGTGTCGAATCGACAGAGAAAGGGAATCCTATAACTTGCTAAATTTGTCAAAGTATCGGAATTGGGGGTTTTGTTTAATTGATTCTCTAACACTACAAGAGAAAAAGGGAAGAGAAATAAAGAGTGAAATAACAGATAGGAGAAGAACTAGGATCGTCGGTTCCCCATGGCATCTAGGGTCAGGATTAAAATCAAAGTAAAGTCTAAATAGGTTTGTGGGTAATGAAAAGGTCCTTTCGTTCCGCTATTCGCCCTAAAATATACTAACTTAGCTCTCGCCCTCATTAGCATAATCCCAATGTTCATCACTGATCTGTCCTTTTCCAATCTCTCGATCTAGGTCAAGGGGGTATCAAGTCAGTCAATTGATTGCGTTGACTCAAACAATTAAAAGTTATTAAATGTAATGATTGCATCCAAACCTAATTTAAAGGTTACTAATCAATTCATCTTACCTAAGCCACGGTTCCCCTAAATCCTAGCAAAGGAATTAGCTACGCATAATTAAAAGAAGAACAACAACAATAATAAATAAAAAACAAAAAGACATAGAGAAATAGCTAATTGAATTCAAGAACAATAATACCCGAAATTGAAAGAAGAAGAAGTCGGAAGAAGTCCTCAAATTCAGATCCAGAATAAAGTGAAAGATCCAGTCTAGGGTAAGAAGTTCTATCTATTATTCTCGTTTTTTCACCCTTAAGTAAAATGAAAAATAACAAATTACAAGGTGTCCATTGCTTAACACACTATCTCGCGAAGCCCATCAGCATTTAACCTCTTGATCGAGCTGAATTTGCTGTCAAAAGTACTCGATCGAGGAAAGTTTGAGACATGAACACTTGATCGACTGAACACAGTGATCGATCGAGTAAAACTTCCAAGGCCAGCAGCTCGATCGAGCTGAACAATGCTCGATCGAGGTCTTCTAAGTAATAAAATAGTCGATCGAAGGCTTTTACACCTCGAACGAGTGTTTTGCTCATGGATTTCGTTCTTCCATTCCTTTAACATGACTTCATGCATTCCGAGACACCAAGATTCCTTTCCGACTCACTTATGCATGCTTGAGGAGCTACAAAATAGCTAGTTTTCCGTCATTCTGTCCATATCTGCAAATATTACAAAACAAACCAAAGTAGACTATTCGGGGGACATTTGTAGTAAAACACTACTAAATAAGCATGGAAATGCGTGCAAATATGGCCTAAAAGGTCTATACAAAATGCACGCATCAATTTCCTTTATCATGTTTACCATTCTTAGTTTTATAATCTTAGTTGCCCTTTCATTGTTAATCATGCATAAGTAGTCATTTTTCTAGGGTGTAGGGTAGCCATGTTAGGTTGATTAAAAGATGATAAATGGATAAAAGAAATTGTGCTTTTAAAACGTTGTGTCTATGCATGTTTGGACTATAACGATAGTTAACGATTCCTGATCAAAATCATTGACTAGAATGGAATTCTTTTCCAAGGTAGAGATACGTGAATTGAATAGACAAAGCATGACATGGTGGATTAAGACCTAGTAAATTGCCTAAAAGCCTGCTAGACCATCTGATCTATGATTGTAATGAACACATCATTGTTACGTACGAACTCACAATGAATTATTTGCATATTCTAAATCCAATTTCATCAATATCTTAATCTACATGTGTGAACCTACTTCCCTAGCTTCTTTTCTTTATTTCATTGTTATCATTTTTATTATAGTATTTATTAATTAGTGACAAACATTTGCCAATCGTACAAGGTAGAGTTCTAACCATAACTATTCACAAGTATCTCCCGTCTCCCCGAGATCGACCCCTTACTTCCATAATTACATTAATTTGTTGTTAACCTAGTCTGGATTATTTATCTTTGATTAGGGTATGCGACAACCCGATCAAATTTTGGCGCCGTTGCCGGGGAGCACGGTTTTGTTTATTTGTGATTAGTAGAGTTTTACCTTGTCTTTTTCTTTTTTTCCCTTTTCTTTTGTCTCGAGGAACACTTGTTCCTTGAGATTTTTCTCACCTTTTCCTTGTAGTATAGTGACTCTTTTCAGGTAATAGGAATATTTTCTTTCAAAAGGATTGCTTTATTTTCTCTCAATGACTATCTATTTCCAACCTCCACAATGCGAGAATGAGCCTTTTCATGAATACCTCGACCGATTTTATAGCTATTATAACCATATTATCTCTCTTGGGTATACCCTTGATGAGACCTATATGAGACATGTCGTGTTTCATGGAATGTTCATTGAGTGTCGTAGCCTGGCTATGCAATTAAGTGGTGGAAGTGTTTATAAGAAGAGAGGAGAGGAACTTTGGATTTTCTTGAACTTTATGGCATCCCAATCTCGGGAAGAAACGCACCGGCGGTTGAGAATCCAAGAGCAACTCAAAGAAATCATGGCTCAAGTTCAAATGCTCAAAGGGCAAAAGGAAGAACCCACGTTTAAAAGAAGTAAGCCAATCAATTTTCCTTATGCTTTTTCATGCCCCCCATGTGAGTCTAATTCTCCCCAATCATATGAATTAATAGATGACAATGATGATGGTCCAACCTTTTCTATTGAAAGTCACTCTAGTGTCGTTCCATTTGACAATTTTGAGACCCCCATTATTGATATTGACCATATGGTAGTCGAGACTTTAGACAAGGATGTTGTTAAGCCCATTTGTGACTCCAATGGAGAGTCGTCGATCGAGTCATCAGATTTCTTTGAAAAACCCTTCGCTAAGGATATTCCAGATTTATTTGAAAATGATACTGGGTTTTGTGAACCTAGCCTTGAAATTAAGTGGGATCAACCAGCCATTTTTGATTCCCACTCCTTTGATTCACCCTACCCCAATTAGAGTCCACTAATGATATTTTGGGAACTAATTGTTTGTTCCATGATCTTAAACATTTCACTCCATCTCTCACTGACGAGTGAAGCAGTTCAGTGGTCATCTATGAATTTTGTCATGCGCACAATGATAAGATATATCAATTCTTACCTTCAATATTTCATGCCTATATCTTGTCAATTGCTTACATGTGTTTTTGTATAGCTTATGCGCAGGTATATGATCGACTTCTAAGGGCATTGACAAGGTTTTTAAGGGACAAAGAATGATTTTCATTAATAAAGAGTCTAGCAAGACATTTAAATAAAGCTTCGCGGGAGGCAACCCGTGTTTTATTATATTTTTGTTATGAAATAAATTATTTTTGTTGGACATTTTAATAATGTTAATTTTTAAATAATTCATTTGGTTTTGGTTCTAATAGCTTTGACAATAAGACAATAATTTTATCTAGTATTGTAGTAGCTTGTTCATCACAGGTCCTTTGGTGCTTGGGTTGTACTTTGCCCCCGTTTTCAAGCTAGCTTGGGGGAGCTGCTGCACGGTTGTATGTTTTCTTTTCTTTCTTTTCCATTTTGTTGAGTCGTCCCCCATTCCTTTGTTGGTTATGTTGTCCTTCTTTGTGTTTTCTGCGCTTAAACCTGTTTTGCACATTGAGGACAATGTGTTATTCTAGCTTGGGGGAGGTATTTAGTTTGTGTCGTTGTTTATTTAGTCTAGTTGATTATTGAATTTGAAAAATTTGAAAAATCCAAAAAAAATCAAAAAATTAAAATTTTTTAATGAAAGTTATGTGTTTTGTCCACCCAATTGTGTTGTGCATAATTTCATTCCTCAATGCATTTCCCTTATTGTAGCTTTTTAGCCAATGTTTCACGCTTTTAACGGGATTTTGCATACAAGGGGATGTCTTGTACACAGTGGGTGAGAGATTGATTTTAGACTTATTAGGCTTGAACTTGAATTTGGCAAACTACATATACGGTAAGGTAGAGCCTCCAGTGATTGGTACATTTATACCCGATCCCAATTAGGTGTGTGTAGTTTCTCCTTATGATTTGCGTCACATCAAAAACGCACAAGTATGGTTTTCATTCCATTTCTAGTGAGCATTACATTCATGATTTAAAAAGCATTTGAAGCCATTCACTTTGAATCCATTGCCTAAATTTAGCCCCTTTTCTCATTGTTTCACATTTCATTAGCTACATGTAAAAATATTGCCTACCTTGTTAAGTTAGTAGCTATACCGTTTGTGTTTGGGTGCTCATTTGGGATATTGTTCAAGTTATGTCAAAGTGATCTTGATTGGACGGAATTACTGATTGCCGTGCCAAAGAAAAAGAAATGAAAACGAAATGATGTTGAATATGAAAGAATGAAAAGAAAGAAAGAAACATGTATTGAAAAGAAAAAAAAATGGTTTATGAAAAGAAGAAGAAGTTGTGAGTATTATTTCCATGATCCGAAATTCAAAAGTTGGGGAATTCACTCTTGTGTTGCCATGAGCATAAGCCAATTTGCTATTTTTGGCTTAGTTTTATTTTCTTGGGAATGGTTTCGAGTTTTGATTGAGCATCCTTGCATAATTGGTATGTTGCTAGCTTGACCTTAGCTCCACATTACCATAATTCATTTGTCCACTTTGTTACCCATCTCCCATAGCCTTCTTCTTGCTTTTGGCTTCTTTCTATGCTGTTCATGATTGTTTTGACTTGTAGTTTTGGAATGTTTACCATATTAGATTGCGGGCGCATTCTCATGAGTCGTAGATAGGAGAGTTTCACTCAAATATAAAATAATATTTCCTTGATTTACATAAAAATTTGAGTGTTGAGTGCACTGTGAGAGTCCATTGTCAAAATATCATGCAAGAGCCTAAAAATCTATTTGATGTTCCTTATGCTGCGCCGTTATGTAAATCTCAACCATGTTTTGCATTTTCCCTATGCCCACGTTGTTTCAGGATGTGCTCTATAAGCTACTTGATGGGATTTGCATTTGGTTGGATTGATTGTTGCTCGTCGCCCTTGTCCTTGTCATGTTTGTTATTGTATGCTTTCTTGAGGACAAGCAAGGGTTTAGCTTGGGGGAGTTTGATAAGCGATATTTTGTACTAATTTATCCCCCATTTTAGCTCGATTTCTATATGATTTATGGACTTTGTTAAGTGGTTAACGAGCTAATATTACTATTCTAGTTGTTTTGCGGGTTTTGTCTCGTTTTATAGGAAAGGAAGCGGTTTTGCTATATTTTCCTACTTTATGGAGCAAAGGCACTAGAATATAAGTTTACGAGGAACCAATGATTGCAATTTCATGATTGGATTACGATTCCGCTACATCCTTCCTCAAATGGACTCATCTTGGACTTTGACTTTGTTTCTCAAAGGAAAACATCAACCCAAGTCAAAGGAAGACTAGCCCGAGCCCAATTACGTGCTGCATTGACCAAGACCAAAGCATAGAAACGCGTGCCCAAAGAAGAATTTGGAAGAGACGAAAAAAGATCCATCAGGGTTACATACCCGATCGGATTTGCCACATACCCGATCGGGTATGTCTGCTGATGAACGCTTCTTGGCTCTTCTTCTACCAAGCCTTAATGGAGTGCTTTATTAGGTTGTCTAGGGTATGAATCCGGACGCATTTGGGCAGCCTCTCAACCTTATAAATAGCCTATACATCACACACAATTTCAACAACAACTACATGTACAAAAAACACTTCTCGCTTTAGTGTAGTTTTTCTTCTTTCTCTCATCTTTCTTAGTTTAGTTTAGTTTAGTTTAGTTTAGTTTAGTTCTAAGTTTTCTTCAATTGTATGGTTCTACTTGCAATTGGAACTCAAGTTTCCGGGTTTGCATTCCTATTCAAATTCTTGTTCCATTTCGATCTTTGCTCATCCTTTCCGGTAATCTTTATTCTCGTGTTTACATTATAGTTTCATTTTCTTTTAGTATTTCCTTTATCATGTTTACCATTCTTAGTTTTATAATATTAGTTTCCCTTTCATTGTTAATCATGCATAAGTAGTCGTTTTTCTAGGGTGTAGGGTAGCCATGTTATGTTGATTAAAAGATGATAAATGGATAAAAGAAATTGTGCTTTTAAAACGTTGTGTCTATGCATGTTTGGACTATAACAATAGTTAACGATTCCTGATCAAAATCATTGACTAGAATGGAATTCTTTTCCAAAGTAGAGATACGTGAATTGAATAGACAAAGCATGACATGGTGGATTAAGACCTAGTAAATTGCCTAAAAGCCTCCTAGACCATCTGATCTATGATTGTAATGAACACATCATTCTTACGAACTCACAATGAATTATTTGCATATTCTAAATCCAATTTTATCAATATGTTAATCTACATGTGTGAACCTACTTACCTAGATTCTTTTCTTTATTACATTGTTATTATTTTTATTATAGTATTTATTAATTAGTGACAAACATTTGCCAATCGTACAAGGTAGAGTTCTAACCATAACTATTCACAAGTATCTCCCGTTTCCCCGAGATCGACCCCTTACTTCCCTAATTACATTAATTTGTTGTTAGCCTAGTCTGGGTTATTTATCTTTGATTAGGGTATGCGACGACCCGATCAAAACCCTAAAGGTAGGTCTAAACTCCATACAATCGAGTCCCTTAAAAATATTATGAATAGAATATATTGTAGAGGTAAGAGCCAAGATAGTAAATATATAATTTATATTTGATTTGGATAAAGAAAGTTGCATAACTACGGAGTTAAAGGGAGAAGAATGAAAAGAGAGAAAGAGAGAGAAAAGTCACGGCGCATGTAAAAAACGCACGAAGGAAAATATTGAGCAACCTAGTTGCTAGGTTAGATTTTCTATTTATAAGAGAGTTTAAGTGGGCTTTTGACCCATTAGCTCACAAGATGGATATACAAATCGGATTTAATATAATTAAAACGCTCAAAGAACTTGTATAGGAGACTTAACAATTATATTTAAATAATCAAATGGTGCGCGGACATTTTAACCCATCCTAATTAGGTAAAAATGGAAAATAACAAAAAAGAAATCGTACGCGTTAAATATGGATTAAATAATTAAACTCCATAAATAAATAATTTAATAAATAATTTACGAATAAAATTATTATAAAACACGGGGTGTTACATAGTATCCTAGGAAGTTTGAATACGGGAGTTCAAACGAGACGAACATTACATAACTTTTGTTCATTCTATTCCTTTCCGTCTACCATAGAGCCTACCAACATCAAAGATGCACTTGCAGAATCCGAATGGATTGTAGCAATGCAAGAGGAGCTTCAACAGTTTGAACGTAATAAAGTATGGCACCTTGTGCCACGACCTTCAAATCGAACTGTGATTGGTACTCGATGGTTATTCCGAAATAAA
>JAIUZE010020043.1:10000-12500 GCA_022085475.1 Heliosperma pusillum
ATTCGTTATTGGAGCAGATAGCAACAACCATTTCAACGGACATGCGTCTTTTGTATTTTCCAATGGATTTACATCTTTCATTAATGGAAATTTATTGATGTAGTGGGTAATAGGCTCTGGTTGTTCGCTGTTCACGAATTCTTGTTTAGGCAGTTCATACCACCCATACATAGTGTTTTGATCTAAGATTTCAATTCTTCCATGTTTCAGCAGTAGCATATTGTTTCATGGAGCTAAGGTCCGAAATATGGAAAAACAAGTGTTTCCACGCCTCTACCACCCAGTCAATTCTGTTCCACTTAATCCCCCTTTCATGGCCACATATCTTTCCGGCTAAGGAATGAGAAAGATTTCTCCTCTTACATGAATCCAATTTTCATTTCCTCCGGGAAAAGCCATCTTTTTCTCAACAATGTCTTTGTCATTTGATCCAATAGTGTTCCATTAGATAGGAACAGATTTGATAAATACGGATAACTCTCGGATAGAGTATTAGAACGGAAAGATCCATTTGATAATGAACTATTGGTTCTAAGCCATCTCTGGCGATTAATCAACAATTCAAAGTGCTTTTCTTGTGTATTCTTGGTAAACCAGCGTTTATATGTAGATGTAGGAGTATACTTTTGGGTAGTAAGAAGCCCCTTTGGCAGCTCTTCATCTGCAAAGAATTCTCGATGTGAAAACACAGATACAAAGGGCTGATCTTTGGATAGGAAAAAGAGTGGATCTGCAGGGTCCCAAATGAATTGGCTTATTCGAAAAAAGCCCTGCTCTTTGGAAGATCTATCCCGTGTCTGGTACTGCATGGTTCCACTCTGCAATAACTTCGAATCATTCTCTTGAAGCTCACCCTCTTCATCATAAATGATACGCTTGCCCCGCAATGACCCGGCCCAATAAGGAAATCCCAATGAATTGGGCCTTTCGATACAATAAAATACAAAGCTCCGGTGTGTCCATATTCTAGGAGCCCAAACTATGGGATTGAATAAATCCTCCTCTATCTGTTGCGGATCGAGGGCTCCCTCCCCTTTTTCCAATTCCGATTTGTATTTTTCATA
Source organism: Heliosperma pusillum (assembly GCA_022085475.1). Taxonomy (NCBI): domain Eukaryota; kingdom Viridiplantae; phylum Streptophyta; class Magnoliopsida; order Caryophyllales; family Caryophyllaceae; genus Heliosperma; species Heliosperma pusillum. The sequence continues at coordinate 11,065 of JAIUZE010020043.1, forward strand.
GAGAAATCTATGATCAAGGATAGAACAAGATCCATTTTGCATCATATCTAAGGGATTCCTTATTTCGGGCCGAAGAAACAATGTCACTCGATCATTATCAAACTGACTGCAATCTTTTTCTGTCCATGAGGATCCCACCAGAGCGCCTTCTACTTTTAATAGACCATGAACTAGATTAGAATCATTCTCAACGAGTCCATAAGAAGTGATCCCATTTTTTCCATCGGGTCCGGGTAGAGACCAAAGATCTTGAGCGACCGATCCGGCAGAACAACTCAAAAGATAAAGAAGTATCGTTAAGTTCTTCATGCTCGTTCCAAGTTCGAAGTACCATTTGTACAAAGAAGAATCCCCTTCGTTACATGATTTCTTCTTCATATAGATAGATATAGGATCTATAGGGCAATTACTAGAAGTACATTTTGTGCAACAGCCCTTCCTATCTGATAGAAAAAGATCCCATGATCCTGAACCGATCTTACCTGGGATCGCAAATCCCAAGTTTGTCTATGAAGAGCGGATCTAATTGTATTAGTGTCTATAATTGATTTCTTCTGTGTAATACTAATCGATAGACCTCATTATTAAGTGCTACAAGATCTGGTACATTGGAACCCATGGTTATGGACCCGAATCCATTAGTATGGAACATTTTCTTTTCCAAGTGAAATCCCCTAGTATATTAAAGAGTGAAAAAGTGCTTTCGTTGTTGTGGAATAAGAAGCCTTCGTATCTTAATACATGTATTTAATTTATTCGGAGCTATTAGAGCGGGATCCACTTTTTGAGGACTATGAGTCGAAGCAATAACAAGAATATTTCTAGTGGACCATCTTTCACAATCCCTGGAGAGATAGTTCACTAATAGGCCGAGGGATAAGTAATTCGACTCATTCATATCCAGATCATGAATGTTTGGAATCCATATTATGCAAGGAGACATTGCTTTTGCTAATTCCAATTGAAGGGTGATATAAAATGGGTCGATTTCCGGCATCATATCCATAGTTAGCGCATTCATCATAGTTAGCAGCTCCAGCTCCGTATCAAGGTCACGATCGATATCGTAACTAGCATCAATATCGTAACTAGCATCAATATCGTCACTAGCATCAATATCGTCACTAGCATCAATAAGAAAACCTTTAAGCTTGTAATCCAGGAACTTGTTCAAAAATACCGTAATAAAAGGAACATAGGAGTTTGTCGCTAGGTATTTGACCAAATAGGATCGTCCAGTTCCTATAGAACCTATCATTAAAATACCCCTAGAGAGGGATAAGGCTAAGCGTAGCGAAAAGGGTTTTCCATGAGATGGGAAATGAAACCTATTAGCCCCACACGAGGTTTGTGAATAAGTGATTGTCTGATAATGAGCAAGGAATACCCGTCTTTCTGCTAAACAAGATGTATTGACCTCATAATTCATTAGATAC